>JABGLY010001051.1:0-19324 GCA_013623525.1 Fusarium dimerum | reverse complement strand
TGGTAGGGAGGGGGAGGAGGGAGGAGAGACAGCGGTTGGATGCCATGCTTCACACCAGAAGCCTTCTGCTTCTTTGCACCCAATGATCATCATGTTGATTACCACACCAAGAGTCTGGCTGCAGCCGGTGAAGCCAGCACTCTGCGGGAAGATCATGCAGAGAGATCTGGATAGGGGAATTATGCCTCCCCACGCGAGCAAGCCCGAAAAGAATGCTGCAAGATAATGCAAGAGAACAGGCAGTAGCAATTTCTTAGTCATCGGGTACTAAGCCAATCTGAGGAGGTATCGCTTTAGCTGGGACATTTCCTGCAACGAGTATAAACTCGATGATTGGAGACTAGCGAGTCATACTTGCACGATATTAGCAATTTTCTGGTTTCAGTCAGCTCGACAGCAAAATAGGAGATTAGGGTATTTAGAGTGTACAGGGATTCGTATCACAGTGATTAATCTGTGCTGTAACTTTGCTGTAGACTCTTCAAACGCTGTGTTTACTGCTGCTAGACCAGAAGAGGAGCTCTTTGACACGGATGTATAATAAAGAGACAGACGGCTAGGGGAACCAACGTTGTCCATTTTGATATTAGTACATATGCCATCAACCAGGAATAACTTTCAATTATCTGCATGTTCGTTGGTGAATTGGTCTGGGATTTTTACCTGTTTTCAACTATCTTCTTTATTGCAATAAAGTGGGTGGAAAGTATCCGACTGCGACCACAATCATACGGTCAATGCACATAATAAAAGCACATCTTGTCCAGAGTCAACGAACCAATAGAAGTATATTTTGAGGCCACAATACGCTGTCACGCAACAGGCAGGCTAGACTCACATCGTTACAGCACATGATTAAGTTACATCAACGGATACAGTAGCCGTATCGTAAGAAATTGTCTAGCTCACTTGGCAGTAGTATACCATGACAAGGATTGTTGACACAGCCAATGATGCAGAAACAACACTTAGAGCCCAACAGGAACGGCATCTCTTCAGGCCCGAACGAACCGAGCGGAGGGAAAGGCACTTCCAAACAAACCCTAAAAGGACCTAGTTACTGTTTAGTCTGGGACACGAATAATGCTCATGCATAGCTAAACAAGCTTCGACAGCGATCAAATTTCCATATGCCGTCAGGGGTATCTGCCGAGCTACGCTAGCATTACTCGAATGCGCCATCTAGCTCGACTCAGATTCAAGTACCGCAATGATAAATTCTGCCTTGTCACTGGCGTAAGGTCTTCTTATACTTCCTTTTTAAGTACAACTGTCAAGTTTTAGTTGTCTTTCTCCGTCCAAGCCCGATGCCTGCAGGAAACTTAGAATAAGCGCTGGTGTGTGGCATAACAAAGCTTGCATGTTGTTGACTATGGTATTTTCAAGGGTTTTCTTTAGACCATAAGCTTGCGTCTTTTGCCAACAGTTTGTCAATCCGCGGCGATACCTCGAAGCTGTCTACATCTGTTCTGTGCAACAGTTCTGTACCACGGGGGCATGTCGCAGGGAATGCCCGGACACCAGAATGCTACTATTCGTAAATGAGAAATTAGGGACATTATGCTACAGTACCTGGGATAGTGTCGATCGTTCAAGGTTCTCCAGAAGCGGACTGTGGGATCTGCACTCTAAACACTACATCGTCTGTCATTAGCCTTCATTGCTGCAACTGGCCTTGACCTAGTACAGTGTCTGTGCCATCTCAACCATTTTCACATGAGTATGATCCCCGTTGCCCCTTTCACCTTCCTGTCCTCCCCAGGAATATTTATAGATATCCCCCCGTGGAGAACTTTCCCCCTGTCATTGCATTTCATCTTTCTTTGCCAACCAGCAGGTGAAACGGGACGCTAAGCAAAACTGGTCGTATATTGTTTTCCATTGTTCTGCTGCAGTTCCCACTCCTTTAAACCCTTATTTGTCGGTTTTGTTATTCAACAGTTTCTTATTCATCTTTTCATTCCTTATCTTCTCTCACTCTGAACTCGACGTTAGTAACCTGCAACGACGGGGACAATGAGTTACACCCCGGACGCTGGAGTGATGAGCTCCTCGCTCATCACATTTTCTGTTGCTACAATTCTCCTAACTTGTCGTCTGGTTTCTCGAAAGATCACAGATGTGGCATTTTGGTGGGATGATTATTTTGCTGTGGTTTCTTGGGTGAGTTGCTTGCTTCTATAGCTTGGTCCGATCTTTTCCCGTCCCTCCTCATCTTATTCAAGTCCCTAATCGCTTTACCATCCCAGCTCGCGGCTGCTCTCTACTTCGGATTCACGATTTACTGTAAGCCTACAATCATCTAATGGCGCAAGGACCTTCGTTGAAAGAACAGGACGTTGACATACTAACCATTTCTCTGTAGGGGCCACTGTGATGGGCCTAGGACATTTGAAAGAAGACGTTCCCCATCCAGCCGAGAAAGTTGAGGAGTATGCTCGATTCGGGCTTTTCATGGCCGAGTTTTTGTACGCAATGTCACTGGGATTCTCTAAGCTGGCTATCCTTGGCTTCTACTGGCGCCTATTCAGCGTCTCCAACATTCGATTGGGAATCTACATCCTCCAAGGATGCACCGTAATCTGGCTTACTATTCGAACGTTCATGACCATCTTCCATTGCATACCGGTCGAGGCCTATTGGAACCACAACATCAAAGACGCCGTGTGCAAAATCGATCCTGCTAAGTTTATGTTCGGCACGACCTTGGTACACTTAATGCTGGAAGTTGCTGTCCTGTCCTTGCCTGTATTCCAGGTAAAAAGTCTCAAGCTTCGTTCGGGCCAAAAGATTGCTGTCGTTGCAATGTTCATGTTTGGTATCTTGTAAGTCTTTGTCCATCTCTAACACCCTTCCTCTCTCTTCATCGTCCTGTGTTAGCAGATAACTAACCGAACTTTCTCTGCAGTGTTTGTGCGGCATCAATCATAGTACTTGTTGAGGCAATCAATCTGAATCCGAAAACGACAGAGATGGCGAGGGACATCAGAGGAGTTATTATCTGGGCAGGCACTGAGGCTTATTTAGCTATTATCTCTTGTAAGTCCTTCGTGGATTAAGACAAAGGAGGATTTCAAATTCCTATACTAACTTGTCCTGAAAAAGCTTGTCTCCCCATCATAAGACCCTTCTTCCGCAGATTCATATCCGGCTCGATACTGAGCTCCAAATCCAACTCAACTGAACCAAACCCGATCAGCGGCTTAACCAGTAGCAAGGGTATCAAACTAAGCAACATTGCTCGGGTAAACGATGTCAACGATAACAGTTCACAGCGACAGCTGGCCGATCTTGAGGACGGGTCGTCCGATGACATGGAGTTTGGTTCATATGCGGAGCGCGGCGGTCATAATAATACCATTATTACGAGCTGCGTTGATGGTGTAGCTGATAGCAATGATGGCGCATCAAGGAAATATGGTATCCAAGTGAAGAACGAGACTAAAGTATACTACGAATCGACTTGAAGGGTCACAAAGCATAGGTTATTATAGAGTAGAGTGAAGAAGTATAAAATCTTATGTATTGCTATTAATATAGATTTGACTGTTGAAGCTTCCTAATCTTTGTATTATATCAGGCGTATGAGCGGTTTTCCTTCCACTCTCTCCATTTGATCTTTTCATCGTCGCTTTAGACAACTTGATAGCGATTTCTGTCTTTGATGATCCAAGAGCTCTAGAAGGATAATTTCGGGTCTCCAAGATGTCACGTGCCAGGGTATCGATAAGCCTAAATACTACTTTTATCCCTCAAGTAACATCAGGTTGCGACTTGTTGTTGATTATCTTTGAATACTGCTTGCACTCCGTGAGATGATGACTACAAACCCTCAAATCTGAGTAGTCCCTGAAAGTTCTCCAATTCCATCATGCAGGGGATTCCGGACCGTTCGGCCTCGCGCACACGGAGCCATGGATCGCGCAACCGTGTCGCATCCGTTCTAGCCCTGGTTTTCCTCGTCAATCTGTCCATAAGTCTCTACCAACTCCCCTCGAATCGTTTGATTGAGAAGCGGCTCTGCTTAGAATATTACCGCCGCGCTGACCCGTCGCGGATCCAACCCGATGGAAGCTTGGATGAGAAGCTGTGTAAGACCCGCGACATAGAAAAGGACCTTGGTCGGATTCAGGGCATTATGGAAACACTTTGGGTTGCAGGAGGTAGGGATAGACTTCTCTCTCTCTGGTCTACCCGAATTTACTCATACGTTACAGATTTTGCAATGACCATTCCTCTCAGTTTTCTGGCCCAGAAATGGGGTCGCCTTGTGATCCTCAGATTCAATCTAGTTTCTCGATGTTTCATGCTGTTTCGGGCACTTGTTGTTGGCTATTTCGACGAGCTGCTACCAACCAGAGCTATCATCGTTGGTCCCGTTCTCTCAATTCTCGGTGGAGACTGTGTCTTCAACTCGCTCACGTACGCTCTTGTTTCTAACCTCACATATGATCATGTACAACGAGCCATCTACTTCGGATACATGAGCTCTGTGTCTTATGTCGTGGCACTGCTTGGTCCTGCGTTGGCCTCGGCCACGATGTCGATATCACTTTGGCTGCCATTTTGGCTCGGAATCGTGCTGTTGTTGTTGGCTATTCCCACAATCCAGATGCTGCCTTCACCAAGACTTATGAATCGGGATTCCGATGATTTTGACCAAGAACAACAAGAACCGCTTTTGCATTCTTCTCTCATAAAAGCTCAAGACTATAATACGTCACTCTTGCACTCCGTGGCAGAGCGCTTCCAGACCATCAAAACCATCGTTAGCAGTCACTCGAGAAACTTTACGCTCTTGCTTATTAGCTTCATGCTCACATCACTTGCCAGCTCTGACACGAAACTCTTAGTTCAGTATATCTCTGCACGCTATCACTGGACCTTTTCTTCAGCCGGATATCTCTTATCTGGGAAAGCAATCGTCAACTTTACGTTACTCGCAATTGTGATACCCAAAGTTTTGCGCTCTGCCCGTTTTGCATCCAACGAGTCCGACGCTGAAGCGATGGATAGATCAAACATCTGGCACGCCATGCTGTGTCTGGTAGTCTCCGTATTCGGTGCTCTGGGTATCGCAATTGCGAGTGAGATCTGGATGCTTATTCCGTCGATGTTCGTCTATGCTCTTGGCTCTGCCTTACCTATCTTCACTCTCTCGCTTCTCAAATCACCCGCGATATCTCTGCCCCACGTTAGGAGTATGTCGGACTCATCTGATTCTGAGGGTTACATTTTTTCAGTCGTCATGCTAGTGAAAACCGCTGGCTCCCTCTTGGGTGCACCCTTGGTGGCTGCGCTTTGGGTTTGCGGTCTCGAAATCGGTGGAGCGGCACTTGGTCTGCCGTTCTTTGTCAGCCAAGCCTGTTATGCCGCAGCTATTTGGGTCTTCACTATGATCAACATTGAATTGCATTACCGTAGTAGATAGGCCGCCGCAGGGATACAATCAAGATTGAAGGTCAAGTCATCTTCCGAGATCTGTTACTTTGTAGTGAATGGTACGGTTATCAAGTCAGCAAATAGGAACCTCATGAGAAACACTTTGCAACAGCGTTATCTTGCTATGGAGCCGTCTACCCCGCAAATCCCACTTGATAACAGGCATGACATACCATGGCATGGCTTGTTGCTGGGACTGCGTGTGGGGTCACAGACCGAGATTGCGAAGGCCGAATCACCGGTTAGCGTTCAATCAAATTCCATTATTATTAATTACAACCCCATCTGCAGTGCAATCTCTCCCAGACTTTGTCCCCCAAAAACCCACCCTCCAAGGTCCATACCCACTCCACCGTCGCTGTTGGGTGTACGCATGGAAGACACGCGACCCTTGAAGCGTGCCAGACAGGCTTGTGAGCCCTGCCGGTCGGTGATCATTTCAATTGCTCTAGGCAGGTTACTGTTATCGACCGCGCTGACTATCTCAGGCGGAAAAAGTCGCGATGTCCCGGCGAGAAGCCTGTATGCTCTTACTGCGAACGACTCGGTCAACTTTGTGTCTACGCTTCAACCTCGGATAACCAAGGACAGCGCAGTCGACAAGACAATTCTCTGGTTCGTTTGCTCCAGGAGCCTTTCCCATGCTCAAGACATTGCTGTAGGTGCTGACAGCCACCCGCCTAGGAACTTCGGATGGAGAACCTGGAAGATAAGCTAGACTTTGTGATAGATCGTCTAGAGTACGTCTCTGATGGCGATTAAGCGGATGTTGATGGTGGGATATTGACCAATCGATCATAGCCCTGTATTTCGAGCTTCACACCCGCCGGCAGCCGCACGGCAGCCCTCAGAGAACACACCGGATCCTACTAATGGCCTTCCTGAACATGCGGAGGCGGTTGGAAGTGCACAATCTGAGCGAGATTCAACGTCAGACTCTTAAAGGAGTATTCATCCCAGAACCAATAGCTAACCTTCCTTGTAGTAATCCACTCGTCATGCAAGTACGGGATGAACTCGGTCCCCTCTACTTGACATGGCTTCACAGGCAGCCTTTAGCTATTTTCAACGCCGAAACCTTCACAGACTCACTGCCGGATCGAAGCCTAGAGCTGATTCTCGCACTACAAGCGTTATGTCTTCGTTTCCCTCCACAACAGCTGTCTACAGAGTTCCGGAAGCAATTGGTCGCCATGGCACAGGCTTCGCGTCAGCTGGTAATGAATAAAATCTTTGAGCGCCGGGTTGAGCTCTCTGTGCTGCAGACTTTGTGTCTTCTCAGCTTATTCGACTACACAGGCATGTATTCATCAGCAAATGTCTCATTTTGGCCGCTGACACCTTTCATGACAGAGGGTAATGTCGCACAAGCCAGCCTATATCTAGACATGGCTGTTCAGTTTGTGCGTGGTATACCTCCAGGTAGTATTCTCGGTGATGCTGTCGAGTTCAACAACGTAGTCCAGAGTATCTTCATGCTTTATCATCTGCAGGGCAGTGTCTCCCCTAGTGTCTGGCCTGCGTGCATGTCAAACAGTGCAGATACTTTCCATGAATCTCTGCAGACTCTGACTTGGCTTAACCCGCCAGACACGACCATCCTGAGCGAGATGGAACGGGGCATCATGAAATACACAATTTCTCTTGCTCAGGCGTGGAGAACTGCAAGGGCCTATGCCTCCTGTCGCGTTTTCTCAGATATGTTACCTCCCTGGAATCCTCGTTCAGATTATTCTCAGGCGACGTATCGCCATGTCGAAGTCGACTGCCGGGTACCACTCAAGTATCGCTTCTCAGCCAACAAGATCGGGGAACAGACGCCCGAATCTCTGCAGTATAGGAGAGGCCACTGGGGCCCTTATCTGTTCACCCAGTTTGTGTACGCCACGATTCCCATCATCCTCAACCACCCATTCCTTCTATCCATGCGCCTACGAAGCTTCCGCAACACAATGCCTCAATCTTTCATCAACAGCTCATTCGATGCAATAACTCGCCATATCGGATGGATCATGTATCATCTCGAGCTGATGAATGACATGTCCTTTCAAATATCGGACCCAACACTGGCGCACTGCGTAGTTGTTGTCGCTACGATCCACCTACAGCACAGCTTTGTGGAGGATGATAAACTTAGCCAAAAAGCGCAGTCAGGGTTCGCAAAATGTCTGGAATTCCTGCAGCGCATGGGTTCCATATGGTCTAGTGTCCTCATTATGGTGAGTTTATCAGTAGGGTTATATTTGTACGGATTAATAGCTGATGGTATTGAAGAGCGAGAACCTGGAAAGATTACAGCAGAGCATCCGAGTGACGCCTTTGGCTGATCAGGAGCACGGATCGTCCAGACAGAATCGACAGAAGTTTACAATCGACACCAAGTTACTCTGGGACCTCTTATCGTATGAACGAGCGGGTCGGCGAGATGCGCAGAGGGATGTTTCGTTGTTCTACGGACTCTCAGCTGCCAACCTTGCGAATGGAGATAACGGGGCAGAACCTGAGCCTGGTTATGACCTAGTTGGTTCTGCTGGTATCACGGGGCACAAGACTGTCGCCAAGGATACCCCTTTATACGCTCCAGGTGAGCGCGAATCCGTCAACGCTCACAGCAACCGCACAGAGTCTAATGGTTCTATGCTGGTAGAATCTATTCAACAGAACATTCGGGATGGGTTCGGGTCGATGACGGGACCAGATAATGTCTTCTCACAACCAGATGACTTTGGCCGCGCTATTGACGAGTGGCTAAATCTTGACTGGGAGTATCCCATTTTTTGAAGGTCATGGATGTTAAGATATGAGCAACTAATTTGTAGAATTATGAGTAAGACATCGTGTACCATTAGACAGCTCAAGCCGTCCCATTCAAAGCGTGAGCTGAGATCTGTTTCTAAAACAGACCAGAGGTTGGTGATATCGGATTCCTTCTAAAACGGGCCACGCCGCAGCACATGGAAAGTCATCTGAATGCACGCAGTCTTTTTATGCTGTGTCATGGGCAATTGGTTCTGAGTATGATAACTATGACAATACATAACACTACGTCTCACCATTGCAGATCGTTGGAGCCTGCACAATCCAACTTGTTGCAAAAATCAACATCCTCCTCCGATTCTCCCGAGTTTGCATGCCTCGGTGTAGCGGGCCAGATCTCACTTCCTTGAGCCTCCTCTTTCTGACGATGTTCCGTGACCAATTTGCGTGTGACTTCTTGAAAGAATAGCGGACCCTGATGCACGACGAGTTTCAGCATGGTTTTCTCAGTTATCTTCATGCGAAGCCAGGATCAAACGCACCTTTTCAACGCGTGGGTGGAGTTCACCGTTCACGAATATGCCGGCATTCAGGTTCTTTTGTGCGGCATTACATAAATCCTTGTCCTCTTGAAGTATCTGTTTGAAACAGTCACTGATCTCGTTAAAATCATTGTCAGACGCATCATTGTGACGATAGACCTCGTACTCCATCTTGGTCTGCCCGCTGGAGATCGGAATACAGCGCATTATATAGAAGAAGACAGGGCTGCCCAGATGCGTAGCGTCAGTACATGTAGAAACAATACGTTGGTTCATCGAATATCCGGCTTACGAGATGGTGATTGATGCATTTGGGTACAAGAAAGTACTGTAAATACCTAAGCCGGCTTTATCGGGTTTATCAACGTTGAAGTGCTGGATATGGCCGCCAGTTGTTTCAACCCAGTACTTTGAGAGATCGGTAAGACCGTTCAACGCCGGATGTCCAGTTGGACAGTGGTAGCACTAAAAGGTGACTTAGTTCAACTCTGCGCAACTGATCGAGCTTTTGCCAACAGCTACTCACCTCGTTATAGTTATCTGCCAGCGTCTTCCAATTATAATCACCTGTCATTTCCCACTGATGATCAAAATGGTAAGTGTCCATGTTGAAACTTTGCAATCGTGGTTGAGTGTCAACCGACGCGAAATCATCTTTCCAAGCGACAGCCGGCCTGGCATTTGAATCCATATTGATCCATATGAAGCCAAGATTGTCCACATGTACATGGATCTTGTAAAGATTGTTGGCTGACTTGTCAAATGATGGAATCTCTTGGTACTTGGGAGCCTTGGCCAACTTGCCATCGAATCCATACGACCAGCCTATGACTTGTGAGAAATGGATTTCGATCACGGACATGCGAGACCAAGCTCACCATGATATTTGCAGGAAAGAACTGTCAGATGGCCAGCGTCCTTTTCCACAAGAGGATAAGCTCTGTGTCGACAAATGTTGTGGTGAGCCCAGATCTCACCCTGGCGGTCTTTGACGAGGAAGAAGGTGAAGCCAGCTTCTGCAATACGCAAGAAATCTCCTGCTTCCACAAATCTAGCTTTGTGGGAGACGAGAATCCACTTTTTGGAGAAGATTGCCCGTCGCTCAAGCTCATACATGGCAGTGGACCTGTACCAGGAGGCAGGTAAAGCTCGAGTAGTCTTGGGATTCTCATCCTTGACACCACCAAAATTGAACCATCGACTCATTGTGAATAATCAGTGGTGATATTGTTAGATGCAGTAAAAGATGGGTGATTGCTGGTAGAAAGCTTTACTACCTTGCCCGTCGTTAGTTAGTTATAAGCTTGCCAAGCAATCGCAATTTCGACTCTAGCTCGTCCCCTCACTTGACAATTGTATTCATCCACTTCCTCGGTCATGATCCAGTGTCCACTCCCCGGGATTCGGGGGCTGGTGACATAGCCGCATTGAAGCATTGAGCCAACGGATAACGTTTGATTGTCGCTTAAAGCAATATGATCTACATCACATTGATGCCACGGTCCGTGTTCCGTGCCCACATTCATCCTCCTCGTCCGCTTGCTCCACTTTGAAGCAATTCCATGATACGGCATCTGAATTTGCAGGGGTAGTTCCTCCCATTCGTGTCGATTCCCAAGGCTCTCAAATTATACATGCTATTACAAGGAAGCCATCCAACAGTTTTCCCTTGTTTATATCTCTTGGTGGCTAGTTCTCTTCGGATTCCTCCCGTAACATCACTTCTCATCACTACCACGCATCACAAAACTGCAGACCGATCATGACAACGAGACCCCCTGTTTCCAAAGACGAGCCGATCCTTATTGTCGGTGCTGGTGTCTTTGGTCTCTCTACTGCCCTCGAACTCAAACAGAGGGGTTACCTCAATGTCACCGTCATTGATCGTTACTTGCCTCCCGTTGTCGATGGCAGCAGCGTAGACATCTCTCGTGTCATTCGCGTCGACTATGCTGACCCATTATACGCGAAGATGGCCCGCGAAGCACACGATGGCTGGACAACCGAATATTCGAGCAACTATCATGAGTCCGGCTTTGTCATGCTCGCACGTCAGCCTGGCAATCCATACATCGAAAAAACGCTCCGGGTCACGCGGGAGCTGGGCCATAAGCTTGATGAATTTGACGATGCGACACAAGTTCGAGGCCATTATCCAGCGATACAAGCCAAGCTCGAAGGACTGAAAGCCTACAGCAACATGAATGGCGGTTGGGCTGATGCAGAGTCGAGCATTAGGCAGCTGAGCCACAAGTGTAGTCTTGCTGGTGTCATTTTCATCACAGGCTCACGCGGCCGCGTCACATCTTTACTCCGCAGCGGCGATAGAGTCGTGGGAGTTAGCGTTGCGCAAGGCGATCCGATCCTAGCCTCAGAAGTCATCTTGTCGACAGGCGCCTGGTCAAACAGGTTGATTCCCATCAGCCACGCCACAACTTCGTCTGGGCAGCCTGTGGGCTTTATCAAGCTCACAGAAAGCGAAGCAAAAAGACTTGAAAATATGCCGGTCATTATCAACCTTACCACTGGTGTCTTCGTCTTCCCACCAACTCCCGCTAGCAATATCTTGAAAGTGGCGAGACATGGCTATGGCTATGCAACTAGAGTGGCGGTGGAGGATGATGATCGTCTGGTTTCTTCTCCTAAACGAGACGGAAACAATGCCGCCGCCAACTATCTGCCGGATGATGCTGAGAAGGCTCTCCGGGACGGCCTTTCACAACTAGTGCCTGAATTTGCAAGCCACGACTGGATGGATAAACGGCTTTGCTGGTACTCAGACACACCTGAAGGCGACTTTATCATTGATCATCACCCTCAGCTGAAGGGTCTTTTCCTGGCTACAGGAGGTGCTGGACAGTAAGTGAACATTAACTACCCCTACAGACAAGCAGAATACTGACTTTGTACATTCTCAGTGCCTTCAAGTTCTTGCCAGTCTTGGGTCGCTACATTACCGACTGCTACGAGAATATTGCCCCATCCGCGGTCCGTCACAAGTGGAGGATGCGCAGCGTAGAACGCGGTGCGCAGGACACCGGTAAAAGTGGTGATGGAAGTCGAGCAGGTCCTCCGCTCCGAGTTTTGAGCGAAAAGGAACAATCCAAGCTTTGAGCCAGTCACGAATGCAAACATAGATCGCCCATTTATTTTCGATTTAAACACTCTGTGAAGTATTGTATGCTGAACATGGTTGTTATTTACATTGACGGTAGTCCAATGCAATTGATGATTTCTGCTCTGACGCGTAGTGGCATACCTTTAACCCTTAGCTATTTTCCCTTGTCGTCCCTCTTCCAACAACCTTATCTTCATTAATTCAGATAGCAAAACACTGACCCAGGGCTACCCTATCCTATCTTATTGATTACACCACCCGTTGAAGCTGAAAGATAACAGACCCCCGCACCAGTTACGATTCCCCGCCGCTATAAATTAATGGATAGAAATTGGTCAATCTCAGATCAATACTCTCCAGAGTCCAGTTCATCGTACCATTGAGCGTCACATGTGACCAGACTAGATGCCGACCTTGTCCATTACAGATATTGAGGCCACCTCCTCCCCGAGATACCGTGCCCACCCGGTCCGCTTCCGGGTCACCCACGCCTTTCTTAGGTTCGGCCACCAAGCAGTTAATATCCTATCCTATCACAGGACTTAACTATGGTAACTTGTATATTGACATCTTTTCCGATAACAGATTGTGACTGAGAATTTCATGTCCTAAAAACACACATCCTTTGTAACTATCTATCCAACTATCAACACAGAAGCATAGCAACCATGAACTTCGTGCCAACGAAAGATTCACGCCGCCTTCGGTGCACTATCATTGGAGCTGGGTAAGACAAGCAAGACTCTTTTACAACTTTAGAACACAGAGCTAACGCATCAACGGTAAAGAGTTTCTGGTATTCTTATGGGTGAGTACACCAATGCATTATCCGATTTGTATCAAGCAGCATCTCTGATCAATTATAGCTTATAAGCTTCGTGAACATCTTGGTAGTTTGGTTGATTTCCAAATATTTGAAAAGTCGCCCGAGGTAGGAGGCACTTGGTATGAAAACAAATACCCCGGTTGCGCTTGTGACGTTCCCAGTCACTGCTATCAATATTCGTTTGCTCCGAATCCTTCGTGGTCGAAGTTGTAGGTCAGCTCTTACATTGTGAACTGTACAACTAGCTGACTCGAGACAGTTATGCATCTTCGCAGGAGATACAGAATTATTTGAAAGGGGTTGTTAATCACTTCAAGCTGGAGCAGTACATCACCTTCAACACCAGGGTGATCTCAGCTCAATGGTCTGACACGACTGGCACGTGGACTGTGCACCTGGACAATGCCGAAACGGTCACCTGTGAGATTCTCGTGAATGCGGGTGGTATCCTGAACCATCCTCAGTTACCTGACGTGGATGGTTTATCAACCTTCTCTGGTCCTCTACTTCATACGGCTTCCTGGGACCCAACAGTTGACCTGAAAGGGAAGCGTATTGGCGTCATAGGTGCAGGAGCCAGTGCCATTCAACTAGTCCCTTCCATTCAGCCTCTGGCCAAAAACATGAAGGTATTCATTCGGACCCCTTCTTGGATTTCACCGCCAGTGGCCTCGCCGAGTCCCGATGCCACAAACCATGTCTACACATCTGACGAACAGAACGAATTCAGGCGAAGCAGCGACAAATACTTGGACACCAGAAAGGCCTTTGAGAACCAATTTAATGGAATGTTTCGAGTTTTTATTAAATCCAGCTCCGAACAAAGGGACATGCGCAGCATGTTTGAATCACGAATGAAAAAGCTGATTGCGGATGAGACCCTCCAAGAGAAACTCATTCCGAAGTTCGAAGCTGGATGCCGGCGAATCAACCCCGGGGAAGGTTTCCTGGTGGCACTACAAAAGCCTAACGTTGAGCCCATCTTTGAAACCATCACTAGAGTCACTTCAAATGGTGTTGTTGCCGGCGGTCAGGAGCATGCAGTCGATGTACTCGTGGCTGCGACCGGGTTCAATACTACTTTCAGGCCACGTTTTCCCATCATCGGCCGCAATGGCATCAACCTCCAAGATCTTTGGGAAAACGACCCCACCTCGTACCTAGGAACGGGCGTTGCAGGCTTCCCCAATTATCTCATCTTCCTCGGGCCGAATACACCGATATCTAATGGAAGCTTGATGGGTGAGTGCCACTAGCATAAATTGTGGTCTGTAGATTGTACAGCTAACCATGACCAGGTTCCGTCGAGGCTACTGCGGATTATTTCAACCGCCTTATTCACAAGATGATTCGCCAACGTGTCAAATCATTTGAAGTTCGCAGTGATGCCCAGGCGGATTTCAACACTCACACACAACGAGTTATGCAGAACATGGTGTGGACTGGAGCATGCAGAAGCTGGTGTATGTGAGAGAACAATCATACGGTATTGGTATCAACGTGGCTAACGTAAATGACAATAGATAAGAGAGGCACAAACGGAAAGGTCACAGGACTGTGGCCTGGAAGTTCTTTACACTACATTCAAGTCCTTTCGGAGGACCGATGGGAAGACTATGAATGGGAGTACCGAGAAGAAAGGTACAGCCATTGGGGGAATGGAATCTCCTGGATTGAAGATCCAGCACTTGACCCATTAGGTGCCGGCAAGCAAGACATGCTCGCTGCCATGACAACACTTCCTAAGAAGGATTCGGATCTGAGTTTCTATCTCTGGCGAAGCAAACCCATCCCCCCAAGCGCCATACCGCCTCTGGGCACGGAACATAACCACAGAGATGAGCTGGGACACGACCAAAGAGTCAACTGTAAGGAGGAGTTGCTGCTGAATGATTTGATCAGCAGCCATGGAAATGGACTGGCCACCGTGGCCAATGCGGTAAACACGCATGCCAGTGACACTCGTCTGACAGTACCTGTTTAGTATAGTCAAGCCTGAACATAGCTGCTCGCTACAGTTTCAGGTCTGAGTTTAGATAGCAATCAACTCGAGTGACGCTCGTTGCTTCGATAAGAGCAAACGAGAACGAGTATCACCATTCAAGTGTCAGGCAACCACGTCGATAAAGATAATTAGAACAGCAGTTACTCAATTAAGAGATTGTGCAAGCAAGGCCCTCCAAGGTACATCTGTACTGCTTTGCAGTGAACTGTTATGGACAACGGCCTAGATACTATAATGAATGAGAAGCGGCAGATGATCCCTTAGCATGATCACCATTCTATCACAGGGCCAATATCGAGATCAGCAGTTTTATTTCGAAGAACTGTTTATGTAATACTATCAATTACAACCTGGCCAATGTACGCTTGTGCCAGAGTTGAGTCAAGGGGCCGTCGTTCCCATAAACCGGATCATCCTCCGGCATGCTAACATTCTTGATAACGGACAAAAAGTCCGTGGAAGGATGTTTTCCTGTCTCATTACGCCATTTGGGACAACCCTGTCGCGGAAAACGAAGTCAATATGTGAGTATACACATAGTTCTTACACAGACGTTCAGGTCAAGGACCACAAAAGACTTACTTGCGGATATACTCCAATATATCTGTAATCGGGTGAGCTCTGGATGGACGAATGAGCAGTTCCAGCAGGCAGCACAATGACGTCTCCTTGCTGAACACGGACTTCTACACCATTTCCGTCTTTTATCTTGCCAAGCAACAGTGTCGAGGATCCTTGGAACACGCCTATAGATTTGATAATCAACAACCAGGGGACGGTCTATGACAGGGCAAGACTAACCATAGCATTCATGAGAATTCGGATGGAAGTGTTTAATCCCAATGTGACCCCAGGTTCCCTATGATCAGAGGGTCAGTCCTTGAGTATGTCCATGATGAAGCGTGTTCAAACTCATATGCGGGTAGACACACTCTTTTCTCCCATTTGTTTGCCGTCAGAAACTTGGTAGTCGTTTCCTCAGTAATGGGATGTGGGAGGACGCTTCGATACACAAGGATCGGCAGTTGGCTGTTAGGCGCATCCCGGGTAAGCGGTACAAAGTAGCACTCAACGTTGACAGCCATTATTGTGGTCAGATGAGGGATATCAGAGAACGGCTTGGAACAGTTCCAGGAATCTTAGATATCAACCCTCCAACTTATCGTTATCATGCCCAGACTTCTGACCCCGCACCTCTTGTTATCTCCGGCTGTTATGCCTTCCAAGTCCGTATCAATGGTATCAGGATACGGCCCGCTTCCGGGTGCGGGGAACAGCCAACCTCTTGTTATCGCGGTCACGACGGTTTGCCTAACCGTTCTCCAAACTAGGTTTGGCGCTATCTGCTGGACTAGTTTAGTTCAAACTTTTAGACTCAAGTCCGGGGAAGTGGAGAAATAGAATGAAGCGCAGGGGCAAACGCAGAATGATAACAGATGAGAGGGAGGGGGTCATTGAATACACCACAAAGACAGGTCACAGAGCTGATGAGCATATAATGACCAGACCTCACCTCAAATCCTCACCTCAAGTCATCCCCGTCACAAACAATCGACTTAATACATCTCAGACTATCCAGACAATTCCTCATACCTTCCTAATAGCACCTATTCACCCTTCACCCCAACCATGTCGAGTCGACCAGTCTCAATGGACATGGCATCTGCCGTTGATGAGAAAAGGGAGAGCAAGACGCTTGAAGACCCCCTTGATAAAGTCCACAGCCATACCAACGGGACAGTTGCGATGGTCAATGGCGCTGATGTTGCTACCCTGCACAACCACGAGGTCATCAACGCTGCCATCCAGAATATTGGCTTCGGCAAGTTTCAGTGGCAGTTGACATTTTCGTGCGGCTTCGGATTTCTAGTTGATCAGGTAATGCCTTCATTTGAGCACTCAAAGCACCCGGCTGATAGAGATTTGCCTGCAGATGATCCTGGTGTCAATCAGCCTTGTTACGCCCCAAGCCGCTATGGAATTCGGTCCTCAATATGCAACTCTGCTGTCTGCCTCCTTGTATGCAGGAATGCTGTCTGGCGCTATCGTGCTGGGCGGACTGGCAGACAATATCGGCCGAAGACTGGTATGGCAAGCTTCAATCTTTGGCTGCTCTATAATCACCACCATTGCCGCTTGCTCTCCCAACTGGGCCGCTCTCAACGTTTTTATCGCCCTTATTGGCGTTTTTGCTGGTGGTAATCGTAAGTACACCATCCGTTTATTGTGAGAGGGGCAACTACTGATTATGATTCCCTCCACAGTCGCCATCGATCTGACTATACTCGCCGAGGCCATCCCCCAGCAGTGGTCCTTTATTCTGTCCAGTCTTGCTGGAATCTGGGGGCTTGGAAATGCCATTACGGGTCTTATCGGTATTATTACAACCACCGTCGTGATTGCTCATGTATGCTTACAACAATGCAGCCTGGCCATTATTAGTCAACTATGGGTGCCCCAGCGGCTCAATACCCGAAACCTGCAGCCGAAGCGACAACATGGGCTGGAGATATCTCTACATAACCCTAGGAGGCTTATGCCTAGTCATGTCACTCATCCGAGCTTTTGTTCTTCGATCTGCCGAGTCACCTAGGTGGCTTGTGGCTTGTGGTCGTATGCGAGAGGCCGCCGAAGTGATCAATCATATTGGCAAGATGAACAAATCCGACTACCGTATTACAGAAGATGAATTCATGAGGTCAGACCTGACTGAGGTCAATGTCGAGGTTCGATCATGGCGCGCCAACCTCCGTAGGGCTTCACAGCTCTTTTCAGGAACCGAAAAGCTTCGGCTGATGGCTGGTCTCACTGTCATCTGGGCTCTTATCGGAATTGCGTAAGTTTCTGAAGCCTTGCATTGGAACAAGTAGTCGTTTAACCACTGAGTTCATCAGATATCCACTGTATACTATCTTCTTGCCTTACTATCTGGCGGCGAACGGAGCCAACTTTGGCGAAACGAGTAACTACATAACATACCGCGACTGGACTATTTCTTCCATTGTAGGCATCTTTGGCCCATTACTGAGCACTGTCCTGGTGTCACTGCAATGGTTCAAATCAAGAAGGTCGATGCTACTGACGGGAATCATCTGTGCCGCCTTCTCGGGGGCCTTTACCTCCGTGAGAACGGCAGCACAGAACCTCGCGTTTTCGTGCATGATCAACTTTTCCCTCAACGCTCTCTACGCTATTGTCTACTCTTATACACCTCAAGTACTCGATGTTCAGAACCGTGGCCTGGGTATGGGACTGCTTATGGCTGTTGGCAGGATGGCATCACTCAGTGCGCCCTTCATCGCCACATTTGCGGATGTTACTACGTCGGCGCCGATCTGGGTTGCTTGCGCGTGTTTCTTGATCATTGGGCTCGTGGCTATGGCACTACCGTCCGACACTATGCCATATAGTGCTGAAGCAAACGAAGCAGACATATAAACCAGAGCGTATGCTGTCCTATAATATGACTTTCTAGCTGGCTTGGAGAGGGTTGTAGCGCGTGTATCAATCAAGTCACAATTGAAAATTTGGATTTCACATGTTGTGGATTCCTCGAATTTGACTCCCAAAGCGTTAGAGGATCTTTTCAAGACTACCATCGAAAACGGTCATCCCCTCCTCCCTGCAACATTAACGTCAACAGGCACAGGTATGCAGAGTGGAATCCGACACTCGTCTTAGGCCAGGCTTACTCCATCTTGAAAGATAAAGTTGCATATTTTGGACAATATCTAAGATCTCTCTGCACCTCATGCCTTCTCAATCACAAGCCAATTAGAATACAGGCAAATACTTCCAGCCACAGATGGGCAGCTTAACTAAAACTTCTCCCTTTTGCAAGGCTAGACGGCGAACTGGGGCTGCACGATAGCACTTGGAAAGTTGAGCATCTACCTTAGCATTGTCCAGAGGCCACACACAAGCGACTTCTTTGTCATCATGGATCACCCCTTTCATCGCTATAAACCAATCTCACAGTAGTTGACTTACTGCTTGATTTCATTCAGATAAGCAGCAACCTCTGAACTGAGAATATGATCTGCGACAAGCTGATAGGCGGACTCAACAATCCATGTTTGACAGTCCCTCTGCACAACCCTCTTCTGAGGGACACCCTGTGTCTCTCCCCATGTTAGCCATGCCACATTTTATAATTTGTCGTTGTTTGTAGTAAGAAATGGTCTTGGAAAGTACTTACAGACTGACCCGTAGTGTTTAATGACTTCGTAGGTGCCTTGACTTTGCACACGCTTTCCTCAAAGGGGCAAACAGGAACGTTATCAGATGTGTATGTATCGCCGACACCAATCATGGCCTTTTCGTTCAGGAATTTGCCATCAACCCACTGCAATGGAATTCTGAATGTTGGTTGACTGGGAGTTCTCTCGAAATTGTAGCCCCTTTTAATCTCGAGCTTAAAGCCGTTCCTGACATCACCCGTCGCGTGAATGATGACACCAAAATGGGGACCAGAGCTTGATCGTACAAAATATGCCCAATGGTCCTTGAAAGGAGAGCCGTTGTAGATAATCAGCTCAACTAATAAGGCTCCAACCGGACCTTTATCAGCAACGATGGGCGGTGCTGGACCAGAGACGGACGTGACAGCTCCTGAAATGTGGAGGGGGAGGAGG
>JABGLY010001050.1:0-16120 GCA_013623525.1 Fusarium dimerum | reverse complement strand
CCTCTCCCCCCCAAAAAAACAGTATTCCAAGTATCGTTACTTGTTCTTTCAAATCTAAAAAAAAAGAAAAGAGAAAACCAACAGACGTGCTAATAATACATGCCGCTTGTTTTATCTGTGTAGCGCAGCACACGGTTTTGCGATACCTGTTTTCTTCGGCTCCTTGTCTTTCTTTTTGCTGCCTCAAGATATTAGCGGACATCACGAATAAGCCTTCCATTCGTTTTTCGAATCAATTCTCGCATTCAACTCATCCTCTGGTCATTTCTCACCCTCCCGCCTCTCTCCGCCTCGCCTCCCGATCCTCCCCGCACTACAGCAATGTTATGGCTGCTGTGATCGGCGACTTCGCTTCCGACAACTCCTACTTTCATACCATGATTGTGAACTCTTCCATCCAGCATCCGCGCCCTCACGATACATCGCCCTACCGCTCCGTGAGCCGATCGCGACACTCTGCTACTCCCCGAGCGTCACGACCAGAATCAGCTGCCGATTTCGACCACAACTCTTCCTCTCCTGCGCCATCATCTACCACGACAGCCACAACAGTGCCTACATCTGTCTCCTCTTCAGCGTCTGCAACACCCAACGCGACCAACACCACGACGGTGACGGCAACAGCGACTGCGGGCCTTGGACCCGCCCACGTGTCGGCTACTGGAGGAGCCTCACGATTCCCCTCTCCGCCCCCATCCTCATCACCTTCCGTCGCTACCAGTGCCACTCCTGCTGACGATGCAAAGAGTGCGTCTATGGCGTCTGAAGGAAAGGACTCTCGTCCTCTAGATCATGTCTTACTACACTCTTCTACACCTGCCGCCGTCACCACCACCACGACCACTACTCAACAGCAGCCCTCTCCTACATCTGACGACCTCCACGCTTCGAACATAGACTATCCTCTCTCCAGCGCCTCCTCTCAACCTCCAGAACAGACCGTCATCCACATTCGCGACCTTGCGCATATCCAGAGCCTGGCAAATGCTGACATGCTATCTGGAAATGGGGGCTCCGGTATACTAAATGACCCCCCTCTTCAGCAGATGAAGTACGAGATTAGTGGAATGCCAATCGGTGACATTATCGAGATGGTTGCCGCCTTACTGACCAAGATCACATCGACCAATGATCTGCAACACGATGCGATGCAGCGCAATGCTACCCATCAGCAACAAGCAAACCAGTCTGGCGATTCCAATGGGAGCGCTATTTCTTCCCTGAGCCATTCCGTTCTCGCCTTTCACGGTAAGAACGTGCCCGCCATCACCATCCTGAGCTACCTATCACGAATTCACAAATACTGTCCAACTACGTATGAGGTGTTTCTCAGCCTGCTCGTGTACTTTGATCGCATGACAGAGCGAGTAAATGATATGGTCACCAAGAGCGAGGAGGCGCGGAGGCGGAACGAATCTCAGCAGCATGCCGCCGATGACGCCTCAAAGATGCCTGTCGATAACCCTGATAACTCGGATGAAAGCGACTCTGATCTCGCAGATGATGACGACGACGGCTCTGACGACGAAATGGTTGATTCGAGCCATGCCAGCACTTCTGGTGGCAACAGGGAACACTCAACTTCGGACGATCTCGCTGTGACGCCGGCTGCAACCTACTTTGTTGTTGATAGCTTCAACATCCATCGTCTCATTATATCAGGAGTCACGTGTGCAAGCAAGTTCTTTTCTGATGTCTTCTACACCAACTCGAGATATGCCAAGGTATGTGCTCTTCCTGACAGTCTAGACCAACCTGGCTTGGACAACAGCTAACATGAACCTTAGGTTGGCGGACTGCCGCTTATCGAGCTGAACCACCTTGAACTACAGTTTCTCATCCTCAACGATTTCAGACTCGCTGTTCCAGTGGAAGATCTGGAAGCATATGCGACCATGCTGGTAGAATTTTACGCTAGAGAAGTCGTGGCTAAGAGGACAGCAACTTCGACCAATGTATAAATGGGTTCTGAATTCAAACGATCACGACCAGCATTTGCCAGGACAATGACGAGTGCTCACCAGCTCAACATCCGACAGGCTGGCTACCCATGGCTACTCTCATGACCTCTTGCATGTCCAGGATTCCTCAAAAATCGGATACAAGACGGCTTGTCGAGATTAGGGTCATGGGTCGTGCCGAGGCTGAGGAGCCTATCTAGCAAGGGTACCCCGGCCTGGTTGATCAGTGTCGCACTCATCATGTGCTACACGTCAAACTACAGAGGGGCCAGTAGATTAGGCATTTCTGGCTGACTAGCTGAGCCGAGTCGAGGACTCTCAAATCACAGCAACCCTTCTTGGAGGAACTGCTGTTGCATACAACGAACCGGAGCAACGGATGTGATCATGTCTACCCTTAGGGGGTTCCTTTTGATTCCCCAGCTAATAGATGACCTAAGACATGAGCCGTTAGGGTGAGAGAGAGATACGAGTTGGCGAACTATATACCTCTTCTCCTTTTTTTTTTTTTTGTTATTTTTGGTCTTGTTGCTTTCCCACTTAGACAAGAGCGCTCAATTCTCAGACGAACGGATAAACCTATACTGGTGTAGGGAATGGAAGAGAAAGAATTCTGACGCGCATGCATAGGAGTTGCAGGCGTTTGTTTCGTTTTATCACTTAGCCAAGACAAGGGGGAAATGAGGGATGGACGGCTTTATATGTTGGGCATGAACTGTTGATGATTGCACCTGTTCGTGTCCTGTGGTGGGACCTGATCCCGGTCAATGGCCTTTTGGGCAGCGGCATAGACATAAAGATTGAATTATTATTCCTTCAGTGAGATTTTAGGAGATGTTGCTCATGATATATTGGTGCTTGTCGTGAAATCAAACAGAACGTGGTGAAAATGAGAGAAGATGCGGTGCGGAGCCCCTTTTGACACACACACACCTTTCCCGTTCGTAAATTAGCATATGGCCGTTACTCCCCGTGTCCATTTCCTAGTATGCCGAGTGAAATTGCAGACATACGTGATCGCGTAGTTCATCACTCGAGATTCGTTAGGTGGGCTACCTATGTGGCACCCTCTTCAAAGGTTGGATCGTGGAGGATCCCAGACTTCATCGGGTGCACCAAAGATGATCTCTGCTTTCTCCATCTTTAATCCCATGTGCCAGCGTCCGAGTCCCGGCCAGAAGTTCTCAAACCAACCTGACGCCTCACCATTCTTACCCTTCTCCTGCTGGACGTCGAACCAACCAAGCATGCTTCTGGGACTATACTGAAGCGGAACAATAGTGCACCACTTGTCCGTACCAGGTAATTCGCCCTGGCTGCTCGGACCACTTGGTAGCGGAGGTTGAACGAGAGTGGTTCTGAAGCCTAGATAGTCAATCCAGCGGGTCGCTAGTGGGAAAGCGGGTAGAAATCGGACCGGCTTGAACGTGGTCTGGAAGAAAGGGTCGTTGCTGGGGGTGGCTTCGTTGACATTTTCCAGATGGGTATCGTGGGGAAATACTTTGATAGTGGTTGAACCGTCAGGGTGGTCTGTCCAGTCGAAACGGGCGAGATGTTTGGGAACGTTCCAATCTGATGTACGTCAGAGGCATGTTTTTTTTACCCTTCCGCTTCTTCAGGGAGGTCTTTTCCCTAAAACAAGCAGGGTAATGCATAGGAAGGAAGACGTAGGCATAGGTACATTACCTAGTTTTAGAAGGTGAAGGGTAAGGGGGAAAGAGGATAATTGGTGGCTGGCTTACTTAATCGACCGTTGTAACAAGTATGTTTCTGCGAGACATAAATTCTTGAGATGCTGGGGCTTTTCCCTGTCTGCCTTCTCCCCTGGTCATCCTCCTTCTCAAATTTAAAGGACCCCGGCACGAGAATCATTTCGTCGTAGGGACCGACAGGGGAATCACGATAGCGAATCAATTGAATCATGCCAAGTCCTCCGAGAGGCTGCATAGATGAGGAGAAAGGCGAAGCTTTTTCGAGAGGTGAATAGGCCAGGTCAGGGAGACCATTGCGCCGGATTTCGTCACTGGAAGCCCAGAAGGAGAAGATGTAGACGTCGCCATGGAGCGTCCATGGAGGAGCTACAGCAGGGATAGGAGGCGGTTCTGAAGAGGCAGGAGATGCCGGAGCTGGAGCTGGAGCTGGAGCAGTAACGAGAGGTTCGGGATTCTCGGACATGATGGTAGAGGGATGTTGTAGGAAACCGATACCGTGGAAGAGAGCTTGACGTTTACTACCTCAGTGAAAATGTGAGTGCGAGTAAGAGGTTTTAAGTACCTAGGTAGAAGGGATGGAAATTGGAGTAAGAGAGAGAAGAGCCAGTCAAGGGGGCCTCTTTCTTTTCTTGGTTCTAATATTGAAGAGATAAGAGTAGAAAGAGAAAGGGAAACAGAATGGCAAAGAAAGGAAGGAGGAGACGAAACAATAAACAGAAGCAGAAGCAGAAACGGAAACAGAAACAGAAACAGACAAGCCTCGCTGATGACGGGATGGATCGTTTATGACGAGGAATCAAGAACGGAGAGAACGATCCCAAAAAGCCCGTTCCCACTTGGAGGCAGGTCGTAATTAGGTACTAAGGTACTGACTGGTATCTACATTAGTCTGGTCTGGTCTGGTCTGGGCGTCCCATCCTATCCCATCCCATCCCATCCCATCCTGTCCTACCGGTTATTGTACCAAGATGTATTAGACTAAGGACTGAGGAATAAGTTCAAAACCACACAAGAGGAAAGGGGAAGAGAGGAGGGGAGGGGGAAAGGACGGGGTGTGTGTCTTGTGTAATGTTAGAATGCTACATCAGAAAAGCAACCACCATTGTTTTTCTTCTTCTTTCGTTTTTTTTGTCTTTTATGGTTCCTACCTAATCTCTGAGGACATGGCAAAAAAGAAAAAGAAAAGAAAAAAACAGAAAAAGAGAGAACTAGGGAAAGAAAGAGAGGGGGAGGAGGAGGAGGAGGAGGACGCATGAAAGGGGGTTTATTTTTTTTTTATTGGGGCTATCCATGATCGAGTTCAAAGTTGTCTAGTCCGACCCCCATGAACCATGAACCTGTGGACCACGGATCTCTGGTTTACCAACATTAGCCTAGGACATGGTTAGCGTAGTGTAGTGTCAAGTAACTTGTGGCATCAAACTCTACTTTAACTACGGCCGATGGAATTTTAAGCGTTGCAGGGGCTTAGGTTTCTGGTCATGGTCATGGTCAACTAGAACCAGGGGGGGGAGACACACAGAAGTTGGACGAACGATGAAATACTTACTTGTCTGGGTAGGTAGGCAAGATTCCAACCCAACAAGGATCTACAAGAACGCATATGACTGACTGGCTGACTGGCTGATCTCCTCCTCCTCTCCCTCGGATCCAAAATAGTGAAATCCAGCCAGCCAGCCAGCCAGTCAGTCAGCGACGTTTGCTCTATTTTCCCTCATGTCTGTCTGGCTAAACCATATTGATGTGTGCTCAGTTCTCACCTTCACCAACTCAACCTCTCAGCTGATGTCATTTTCTGTGATGTCCCATCCAGATACAGTTTAGAACAAGACGGCGCAGGCTTGTTCGCGGAACGATGAGCGCAAATGGGATCGATAAGCAGATGGTTGTGAGACCCGTAGCGTGCTCGCTTGCGACTGTCAGCTTGACAGTTGCTTGCCTGTTTCACCCTCCTCCGAGGTACTTTAGAAACATTGATCACGCACGTGGACCGACTTAAACCCAAACAAGGGAGGGTGACAACGTCAGAACCGGGTGTATGTAATTTTTTTGTAATCACGTATGGCAGATTTTGTCTTCTTTTGAGAGTCATATTTTCCCCCTCTATCAAGGCATTATTCATCCAATAATTGGAAATTGACTTTATTATACTTCTTTCCTTTCTTTTTTTCTCTATATGAACTGAATAAAATCAGGAGACATTGCTCGCAAGCCACCCGCTGTGGCGCCGCAATTTCGTTGGCTGAGAAGCCGGATCCCGAGGTTCTGGTTACTAGAGCCAACAACTTCTACGCCAATGCATGTCTTGCATCTTCTTGTCTTCATTTACCACCAACCGTACAATCAATCTGTCAGTCAATTAACCCATGTAAAGCAAAACGTCACAACCCTAGATAACACAGATACAAATACAAATGAATTACTGTCTGGGTCAACTGTTCTCTCTCTCTCTTCCTTTCTTTTTTGACGTCTTTCCTTTTCTCCCCCTTTTCCCCTATAAATACATCTCTACAATGGATCCCCTCTCCCAATTCACATATGACGAATGATCGTCCGTAAAGATAATAAGAAATCTCCTAGCAATATTTCAAAACAACATGTTTCACCTGGTAGCCCCTTGGAAATCATCATCCCCACATCTCCAATCTTTTCACGGATCCTCCCCTTGCCGGCAGCTCCGTGTCATCCACTGGCACCCTTACATCCGAGCTGCTGATCCCTACGTATAACCCGGCCACATCCTCGGGTTTGATTTCCTCCCCATCGCTTCCCAGCACTCGGAAATTCAATGTTTCATTCACCAGTTTAACCACCGAACCAACTCTCAGGTCTGTTATCTTCCCTGCCGCAACCAACTTTAAAAGAGCCGATGTTAATGGGACCGTGCCAGAAATCTTGGACTGGGAACCAGTATCTCGGTTCATGGCAAATATAGCCACCGTTCCCACCTGGTTGCTTGCCCAATTCCACTGGCCTGGGTCCCTTGGCGCCTCTCCAAAGAAGAAGTGGATGCCGAAGTTACCGTCCAAAGCCTCCGTGTTCACATGCACATTGACTACCCACTCGGTGTAGTACCCGTTCTGAACTACTGCCGACGACGGAGGGTTTTCGGCGTTGGCTCCAACGTCTGGAACACCCCCGGCAAAGTGTTCCCCTCCCAATTTTTCGTGGTTCATACTTTGCGAATTCTGCGTAGCTTGCTGTTTCATGCCGAGGCCAGCAAGACTCGATCCCCCGTACCAATTAGTGATCTTTTTGATCAACTGCTCTCTGAGTTTGTCACCCTTGTAAATCGTTGAGTCGGTATCAGCATAAGCGTAGCCAAATGCCGTCGTCTGTCTTGCCATATCCGACGTCCAAAAATTCCCATCCGGCGACACAAAAAACGGCGTTAGAGGTGTCACCGAATCCTGTATCTCACCTTTCAACGTAGTGAAGCTCGTCTCGCCCGCAGCCATTGGCTTCATCCATTTGTCTGGGTTCAGTACTTGCCACATGGCAACCAGTCGGTCAGTCATGGCATGATGAAGAAGGAAGAGGGGATCAAAGGACGAGAGAGGAACATAGGTCATGTGCCCCTTGAGTCCGCCATAGATGTGAATGATGTCGTGGATAGCCTCGATAGAATCCCATGTTGACTGGTTCCGACTCGCATCCCATGCTTTGCTACCAAAGGTGT
The DNA here is from genome assembly GCA_013623525.1 of Fusarium dimerum. NCBI lineage: Eukaryota > Fungi > Ascomycota > Sordariomycetes > Hypocreales > Nectriaceae > Fusarium > Fusarium dimerum. The sequence goes on along the minus strand of JABGLY010001050.1, from coordinate 8,768 downwards.
TGAACTCTTGATGGCTGGAGAACAGAATAAAAAGTCGTTGCTGTATTTCGGGGAGCTTAGCAACGAGTGCCTCATTTACCTGCTCGTTGTTTGAGGGAGGTGATATTTCGCTCACAGATGTATCCGGAGCTCGTTTGGTTTCATCCCAATCTTTAAGCTAGAGCGAATGTTAGCAAGCCAGACTTCACCAACTCAGCACGTGCTTACTGGACTCCAGATGAAGGCATCCTCGTCTTTAGGGTGGAATTCGTAGGCGTAAAGAGGGTTTCGGATAGTCTGAATACCTCTAGGACCATTTTGGTCGATGGTTGCATTCCAAAACGCCCCGGGCAAGAACTCTTCGCCCTCTGGAGCCTCCAAGGTCCAGTCCCAATAGGGTATGCGGAAGTTGGAGGCAGCATCTAAGTATGGCTGTCGCTCTGTCCCATTAGGAAACATGCCGGCGATGATGTTGGCCATCCGATACAACTCTTGCTTTGCCAGTGTCAGCAAAGTCCTCGAAGCTCGACCATGCACCTACCTCAAATAGAGCCAGATACGGCCGGTGCCATATAGGGAATAAGACAGAGCTATGTGTACAGTATCCTGACTGATTTGCTCCAGGAGCAGCTTCTACGCCATTCCAGGGTTCGAACGGCACTCCGTGAATTCCTAAGACGAGTTTAAAAAAAGACGACAGATAAGCATGTCTCCCATCCAACTAGGACGATGTAGTGTTACTCACCAGCGATCTGGTACCACGACGTTGGATCATCCTGACTGACATACTGAAACATACTCAGTGACAGAATGAACAAATCCCACTTGTGACGGTCTGCTTTCATTTGTCGTATCTCTGGCCTTAGGGGCATTGTTCCATTGCGACTGAGAGGGAGGCCGCCGACCACAATATTGGCAGTACTCTGTCGACGGGTGATGGCCTCAATATCGACCCCATAGTCATACAGCTGGGCAGTAGCAAAAGCCAACAGTACACTGAGCAGACTGGACAGAGCCGAAAAGCGCTTCATAACTGGCAACGAAATGCTCGATTTGGGCTACTTCAGGTGTAGTAGAGAGCTCGAAGTGAAAGGCCCAACAATGAGCCCTTCAGGGGGTTAGAAATCGGAGAGAAGATGCAAACAGAACAAATTCTAGATGATGTAGGGCTGTCGTTTTACAAAGGCAACCCCAAAACAAGAAGATTTTTTGTCCCAAAAATTCGAGTCGATCAAGTTGTTTCTCTATACAGTAGAGAAGAAGAGAAATCGGTCGGCTGCGTACCTGGAGTTTTAGATCTCTTTAATCCATAACATGAGCCAAGAGTGATGATAACGTAGTTTTCTTGCGTAACTGCCTTGTTGTAAGGATAAAGAATATGACATCGGAGGAAGTAAAGTTGCAGTGGACAGTAGGGATATTTTCCTTACCGAACTTACAGATGAGGGAAAAGCTATGTAGTAGAGCCACGCGTAGATGACTTCACCGGTCTATTCTTGAGGCCAGGAAGGTGCAGCCCTGCCCTTCAAACTCGAAGCGCAGCGTGGCGGAGACACGGGGACGAGCTTTTAGTTCTGGTAGAGATACGGTTCTTATCTTCAGAAACCGTGAATGAATGCGAACAGAAAGAAACCTGTCTAAAGGATAAGTGCAGAGTTAGTTCCGAGTTGAGGAGGAAGAAAGGCAAGTATTGAAGAAATGTGATTATTGAGGAAGGAACAGGGACAACTGGCCATTGCAAACATTAGTACTCACATATGTCGCAACTGCCTCTCGATACAGTGTAGGATAGGATGGATTTAGGTAAGTATGAGTAATGTCCAGTGAAATCATCTGCTAGGCAACTTCTACATCTTGGTCGGTGATTAGGTGAGTGGAGTGTTGAAAATATGAGTGCCCGTCACTCCTCTCACCATTCTCCTGCCTTATTATCTAACACCTCGCACCTACTGTCAACCTCCAAACAAAGCATTTGGCATCTGTTAGAAATACAAACAACTCACTCACAGCTCTCACAAGCCTTGCTGTCATTCGTCTTCATCTCGGTTGCTTGCAGCTTTCCGAACCTTTCTCGGTTCTGTGCCACTGATTGTAACCCCCCATCTATCAGTCCTGGTTGTCTTGACAATGAATACGCGGCCAGTCATCTGAGTCCCGTTGGCCGATCAAGTGCGAAGGACAAAGCAGTTCTTGTCAACTACACACGCATGTTGCTTGAGTTGATATAATAGAAAAACCAAGAGCCTGAGCACATGATGGCCAACTAGAGAGTAAATTGATGGCCAGTCAACACATGCAAGTAGTCTCCTGAGCATCACAGCAGTAGACAAACACCCTCGTCATAATTCCTCTGGTATTAACGTACTCTATATCAACGCAAATACACAGTGTCTCTCTTGTCTACCCCTTCACAAGTATCACAAGCCAAAATCATATCAACTCCTAAAATGTCATAACACCAAAAGAGATGTCAAATCAGATTACCAAACTTATTTTCCAACCTTAACGCCGTTCAAAGCCAAGGGTCGCATTGGTCCCTTTCGGGGCTCATCTCCCCTATCCACGCGGTACTTGAGCTTGATGCCCATAGCCGCCAACTCCACATCCAGGTACTTGAGAGCGCCGGGAACGACAACCTGTGTTGTCTGGTCACCGCCAACCCACGAGTTGCCTTGGCCATCCTCCCAGATCTCACCTTGAACCTCAGTGAGATCAATGCCCTCGGTATCATCTAGTTTAGTGGCACAGTTTCGGCATCGCACAATGCCGGGTCCCTTCTTCTTACCCGGGGCAAATTGAGACACAGTCGGCTGGACCGAGAGGAACGAGCCACAGCGACGACAGATCCATGACTTGGAGTAATCAGAACAGTTGAGAAGACGATCCTGGAGTAGGAAGGCCGTTCCGTGAGCGAGCAGCGCATCACGCTCCATTTCTCCCACACGAATACCACCACCTCGTTTTCTACCCTTGATAGGCTGGCCTGTTGTCGGCACCACAGGACCAGTCGTTCGCACCTGGTACTTATCGTTGACCATGTGTCGCAGTCGCTGATAGTAGACGACACCAATGTAGATATCGGCCGCAAGCTCCTCGCCGGTAATACCCGAGTACATGGGCTCGTTTCCATGGTAGTTGTAGCCAGCCTTCATCAGCTGATGACCAAAGTAGTCGCCTGCCGTGTTGTCCTCGTCGAACTTGAAAGGGGTCGAGTCCTGAGCCAGACCGTGCAGCGCACCGGCCTTGCCAGCAAGTGATTCAACAAACATGCCAATCGTCATACGGGAAGGAAAGGCGTGCGGGTTGATGATAATGTCGGGTTGGATACCAGTCTCGGAGAAAGGCAGGTCAGCCGTGGGCCACTTCTGTGACGCAACACCCTTCTGTCCGTGACGCGATGAAAACTTGTCACCGATGATGGGAGAACGAGGAACTCGGAACTTGACTGAGATGGTTTGTAGAGGTTCGTTTCCACTCTCTGCACCAATCAGTCGCACCTCCTCGACAAAGCCGACCTCGGAGTCTTTGTACTTCTCGTAATGGGTGATACCGTCGAGGTTAACAAGCTTGCCGTTGTAGTCGGGAGTGACAGTATGCCACGCGCAAATCACATCACCGTCCTGGATGAGGCGGCCGACGTGAGGCAAACCGTCGTCGTCAAGCATGCCCTGATACTGGGCGCTGACGTAGCTGTGAGGTGCAAATCCGAAGGCCTTGGTGACGCTCTTGGTAGCCTTTGTCCTTGAGTCGTCCTTAAGCGAGATCTTCTTGGTCTTGTAAATGGTACCGTGACCGAAACCACGGTCGTGAGCTCCCTTATTCAAGATCATGGCGTCGTCCATATCATAACCGGTGTATGAGATGACTGCGACAACTGCGTTGGTGCCATTCGGGAAGTTATCGAAACCGTAAGCGTTGTGAAGAGGCGCCCGCACGACGGGCGTCTGACCGGTTTGCAAACGGTATGACTTGTTATCCGTTCTGTAGCGAATAGCGGCGCCAGGTGTTCCCATGGTTTGTTTACCCATCTGGCACTGGTACATGTTACGAGGGGACTGATTGAAGTCGGAGAAAGGAGTCATGTTGGCAAGGATGGAGAGCATGTTTGTAGGGTCGAACTCGACATGAGTGGACTTGCCAGACTCAATCTCCTGGGGCACAACGGCAACAGACATATAGGGCTGTTCGTAGGGGCCAACCCAATCCTCCTTCTGCAGAGGGAGATACTTGACCGGACGAACCATCCTGGCGGCCGTAGAAGTCATGTAGATACCAGGATATGAGCCACCTCGCGATGGAGGAACGTAGCCGATCTCGAGTTGCAGTGGGACGCCATGAGTACCCTCGACCTTCCAGTATCGGAAGCAGTCGGCAATTCGCAATGACTCCTTAGGTGTGCAGAAGCCAAGAATCTTGCCATCAAGCATCACCACAACGCTCTCTTCAGTAGAGGCTGACGAAACATCAACAATGCCAAGTTCGGCGGCCAGAGCAGGCAGATGCGAAACATCGACAGAATCAGTCATGATCTTACACTTGTGGGCCAAGTGATTTAGCAGGCCACAAGGAGCACCATCGGGCGTATGGACCGGGCACATGAAGCCCCAAGATTCTGGTAGCAGCTTTCGCACAGCAGTAGTCTTGAGCTGCGCAAAGAAAGCACCTCTATGCACCATACGGAAATGACTGATGAAACGCAAGAAGTTGAGTTTTTCGGCGACAACGGTAAAACCAGCTGTCTGCTGCAGATCCAGACCTGAAGCACTTTGCAGGTTACCGGTTGAGAGGAAGTACTCTAGCGCATTACCAAGGTTCTCATTTGCCTTTCGGAAGATGTTGTTCGGGAAGTCCTTCTTGAAGTCCTCGGAAGTGAAGGACACAGTTGGGTATCTGCGAAGATAGTCTCGGAGTGAAAGTCGGACGTTGACGCTCAAAAACTCGTCAAATCGCTCCTTGAGGATCTGACCGTAAAGGAAACCGCCCAAAAGAATCTCCTGGTTCTGGACAGCATCGGGATTGTCGACAGCGCAGTCGCCAGCAACAAGTGCGTAGAGCTTGCGGATCATGAAGAGAAGCAGCTTAAACTTGTCGTTGTCCTGCTCCTCCGTCACGTCAATGTTGCCAAGGTGAACCAGCACAATTCTTCGCAGAAATTCTGTACCGACATCGTAGTCAGACATGGTCTCTGGGACTCCAAGGACCACCCGGAACTTTTCACCGAGATACGCTCTCGTCTCTGACTTGGTATAAAGGTTATAAGACTTGTATGTTCGGAGCAGAAGCTCAATTCGGTCTGTAAGGAAGGTGTTCTCTGCTGACTTGGATCCAACAGGGCCAATCAACCCCTCAAAAATTTCACGGTCGTTGGTCTCAACAAGCGCCTTGAGAATCATCATGACAGGAATCAGGTATTCGCTCTTGCGCCATGAGAAACGGAAGGTCATATTACCGTCGCTGAGATAGTGAAGCACGTTGGTCTGAGACGTCTCGTCGGGTCGAACTGCGCGGAGAATGATACCATAAGGAGTATAACCAGGGCCACGGTTCTGGAAACTGGGTCGATTGATGGCCATGGGAAAGTTTCGCTTGTTCAGCTGCAGCATTCGGATGATCTTTTCGATGCCGTTGACGATGAAGTAACCGCCCAATTCTTCGGACTCCTCCTTGCGATCAACGAGCTCGGCAGGAGAGCTGTTCTGGAGGTGACAACGGTTTGACTGTAAGAAGGTTAGCAATGGAGGATGGCCGAAGTTTGTCATGGAACAAGACCTTAATCATAACGGGGACCTGTCCCAACTCTCGAACAAACTCGACGGGATCGCCTCCGTTGATTCGGTACTCGAAGGTTCCTGAGAGTCGTCCACGGTAGGTGACATGGCGCTCTCTGCATTCCGCAGGGTAGATCTGGCGGTTTCGGGCCAGCTTGTTGGATGGCGGGACCTGAGGCTTCTGAAGAGTGACATCTTTGAGACGAACGGTCAATCGGTTCTTTCCTTCGGGGCCTGCTCTGTCATCGCCGTCCAGGTACGTTTTTGTGCCAATGTCGGCAAGGCCATGAGCTATAAGGCCGGGTTTGCCATCGTCGCGAAATAGGCCATTGAAGGACTCGATGTGGGGGTCGACGGCAGCCTGGAGTGCAGGATAAGCTGTGTGATCCTTGGGAGGGTTTCTAAAGAGGTTCTCGCGACGAAGGGTATGGTATTGGTGATCCCACTCGGTGGAGGTGGCCGAGGGCGCCATTATGAAGTCTGTAGTGGCTGGGGCGCAGATTTGAAACTGCTTGGAGTTGCGCTGAATGCCTCTGCTGCAGATAGAGATATCAAGCAATTAACAGCAAAGCAATTGATACGGTATTGCAAGCTTTTAATTCATGAGAAAATGAATTGGCCAGTGCAATAGTGAAGTCGAGCGGAAAGAGTCTTGCCGAATGGCCCGCTCAAAAAAGCTGCAGAAGTTTGAGGCTATCCCAACGACGACGAACGAAAAAAAAAAAAATTACTAGGATCAGAAGAGAGAAAAAAAATGCCGATAAGGTCACATGAGAGCATTATCGATAGAGGCGGGGGCAGTTGTGCGATAAGGAGCTCGGACGGATGAGGGGTGGATGTCAACTTAACCTACACGGCTCCGGGTGATTGAGACAAGAGAGGATATAGGCCTGGGACGAAAATATTGAACTGGGTGTGCTGCACTGAAACATACTTAAAGAAGCTAATATTTCTCAGAGTATTACAATCTCGTTAATAATGTGTGACCAAATGAGACAGGTTTCGGTCTGATAGAGTTTCACGACGGGGAGGGTCACTGAGATGGAAGACTGTAGATGCTACCATAAGGACTGAAGAATCAATTTAGGGCAGCTCTAATACCCTCGCTGTCTTTTTAACATCTTTAGTCGTGAGGTGCTTGGCTGGCAATGAATGATTCGCTTGACATGTTTTCAAGATCTGTAAAGATTAAAGCTTTGAGAACTTGATAACTTGTTGTATCTCCATGTGACCTCATGTTCTTGATCAAAATACGATATGTCTGAGAGTTACGTATACCTCCTTGCACCTGTTGCAAAAGAAATCATTTGCATAGGTGCGACCCTATCCCACAACACCAATATTGACGGTAAACCATCCATGGATCGTTTAAGCGATCTCGGTTATAGTTGGCCATCTCTTTGATGGGCCTTTTCTCTGCAGCAGATTGACAGCCGTTTTCCTTCTCTTTTTGAGCTTATGATATGGTTGTATTCATTTCCCCATACATTGCTGTAAAAAGATATGAGTGAAGCACGGTGTCGAGTGGTTTTGTAAGTGCCATGTTTGCTATATTCGTTGTAATAATTGTCATCTTGCCCATTCTTGCTAAACTACTTTCCGACTCTCTGCCGGATATACATGTAGATGGTGGGCTTTGATGATCGGATTCTACTATGGCCTTCTCAGCACCATCATAGGACTGTTTTCCAATATATTCACGAAGCATCGTCACTCGACATGTATTGCTCAGAATGAGTTTTCATCTTGTTAGTTTAACTTACTGAAATAGCCCTTCATCTGTGCTATCATTACATTCATCTCTCTTAATCTTCCTCCTCATCTCCGCATCCCGAAACAAATGGCGACGTACATGACCATAAGCGCCGGTGCCTACAGGCTACAGCAAGGTTAACTACTCGAGTTTAATTATCCATTCGTCTCAATGTTTTACCCGCCACGTTCCCATCATTTAAGCTAGAAAGAACATGATGGTCGAATTGCCGCCTGGTCCTGTGACGGTAATTGCCGCTTTCTGGCCACTAGACAAGATCCTTGCAGTTAACCGCCGACGACGTCGCAGGCCATTGTCTAAGTATACTGATCGAGTTGTAAAATGACAGTACATATATAGAAGAGGAAGATCATCGACTGTTTACTTAAGAGGATTAAAACACCATCTTCTCGCAGAGCTAGCCTAATAAAGAGCACATCAACAACTCATGACCCCTACGAGCTTCTTGCCTACTAATCACTTCACTTTGCTCTGCAACTTGACATCAAACCTGTCCAGCATCAACCCACCCCCCTTGTCGATCAACCACTAGGTCCTCCATGTAGGCCAGAAAAACCCTCCCATGGAGCTTACACCCCTCCCCTGATCAAGCGAATGAGACTTTACAGCGGTTATAGCCCACACCTTTTTTATACATTACTGCTGCGACGTTTTTTTTGTTATTTGGTCCTAAATCCTTTGACGTACTGAGAGAAGAAGTCACAACACCTTCCCCACCGCGGCGATAAGATTCGTTGTGAGATGGTATGGTACTCTCTGTCCTGCATCTAGTTGCAGGTCAGGGCTGTTATATGTGACCTCTGTCTCTGACGGATGACTTGACTCGTGATTTTCCAGTCTATGATTGTGATCTATGTAGAAGCAAAAGGCAGAGACAAACAAAGAAGAAGAAGAGAAAGAAAGACAAGGTTGCCCCGCAGTATTAATCATCTCATCCATCACCCATCACCCATCATCCATACCGACCTTAGATACAGCCTGCCCACATTCACGTTACAGCAGCACGGTAGCCACTGTACATCCAGCTTACATGGAAGCCATTGGAGAGATGTTCTCTAGCATTTTGCTTGCTTGCGTTTCCCCTCATTAACCTTCTGAGATACCTGACTTTTTCTCTCTTCCAATTTCTCCCATCCGCTCTTTCTTTGGCCCCCTCTTTGTCTCTTTTACTATCACATAAATCTGCGCGACAAGGCCGCCTGCCTACTTTTGCGCTAACAACGCTACCCACGCCGCCAGGCACGGGT
>JABGLY010001043.1:0-18691 GCA_013623525.1 Fusarium dimerum | reverse complement strand
TCCTTTGACAGATCCCGCTACCCTTAAGCTAAACGTGAAGCGGAATAGAACTGCTTCTAGGGATGAGAAAGGTTTAGTACATGGGATGTTGAAACGGTCACGGTGAGTATAAAGTTGACGGATTGCCTGCATCTGTTTATCCAGGTTACTTCCTTTGTCACCGACTCTCCCGGAAACTGGACAATGAACTTGTGAATGATGACGAAAATCAGCATTACCTTACCATCACGCTTCACACCAAACTTGTCTCGTCACAAATATGCCTGGGTAAAGCCATCCCGGAATCATGAAACGTGTGACTCTGTCCTGTGCACGAAGCATGTTTGGGAGCTGTCAGAAACACCCTATGTATTGGAAGATGAATTCCCCAAATGACGAGTAACATGCTGTGAGTTGCTCCTAGTATCTTATTGCTATGGATTGGATCGCAGTCGTTTGACTCTGAGCAAACACCACGGTTTGACAATGACACTCAAGACGGCAACAATCCGTCGTAAGTGGTCTTGTGCGTCCGACCTGTCAATGCGTACAACGTAGCAGATACCTATTCAGCGTTCCCTTGAATTGACAAGACATCGATCAAGATAAGTATCGTACGCGAATGCAGCGAGACTGAAATACATACGACACGTGTCGCTTGTTCAATATATCTAATTCCAAGACTCAAAAGAGCATGGGACTTGACAAAGTGACGCAAACAGCTTCGACTCGGCTCCTGTTCTTGAAGACAAAGAAGCCTAATCGTAACAAGGCAAGACTCACTTGATCGCCTTCCTCGCATGGACACAATCCAACGTCTGATTGGTCAGGTAAACAGAACCTGGCGTCCGATGGCATATGCATTTAACGTGTATAAATGGGGATAGTGTCTCCCCCCTTTTCACTACATGCATCTGACGGCTGGCACCATCCCCACTACCGCTAGCGTAAGTGTGCAGCCTAAAGAAGAGGGGTTTCAATGGTTCCTGTCAGTTTAACACCATGTGTTCTACCTTCACAGTGAGAACAGGATGTAGAGCATGGCAAAGTCCGCGAGATCAACAAGCTATGTAAATCCCTGATCTTCTCCGAGAGATCCTACCCAGACAACACGTTCCCTTTCCCGCCACCATCGCACGCAACCGTTATCGTACCGATTGCTGGAGATTCGTGGATCGTCGATTAAGGATTATCTGTTGCCCACGAAGGTACGCTTCAATCTCTTGTGTCCTTCATACCCTCCATACCACTCCGGTTTCTCAATTGACACTGTGCTCGTTAACGGAGAGCTTCCCTTTTTAGTTTAGCTTACAAGACAAGGATGACGACCTCCATAACCTTCTTCTATCCATGTATCGCAAACTTACCCGCCCTTCGAACAACCACCGGCAGACGATTGGTGCAAGTTCAACAAGAGAACCCCAGACGCACCTTCGCAACAAGCTTGAGGAGCAAGCTTTAAATTGTTCCCTCTCTTTCCTCTATTCATCGGCGTGTGGCTCGAGTGGGAGTACATAATGAAACTGTACATACTGCTCACGTTAAAAGCCTGGGCCAAGACTGGGTCTGGACAGAGATATCCCCCACTCTGTTGCAGTTGCGAGCAAGTCTCCGGGCCGAGTGCCAAGCCATCCACCTAGGACCTGACCAAGGCCTGGCAATCCCCTTCTGAGCCATCAAGCTCACTGTCATTCGCGAGTTGCACTTCCATACCATTCCTCGTTGGAATGGAGCTTTTCTTCTTCGGTCGCAATTATCCAGCCTTGACTGCACAACAAAACCGGGGGGATAATTAAGCTCATATCACATAATCACCTAGATTCCCACGATGACAGGAACTCATTCTCTGCCAGACGATGAAGACGATGGCATCCACCACCACAAAAAGACGATGCTTCTCTTTGACCACAGCACCTATCGGCCGGCTCCGAGGTCGAGGTCGACTCAACTCTAACTAACTCCATACAGTCAGGTCAAGATGCATCTTGCTTGGCACTAACAAATGCCCCTTCATCACGGACGAACGAGCCCTGGCCGTCCCCGCCACACACTGACGGAGCCGAGGCCATTCGCCCACCAATCTTTTGGTCTGCTGTCAGGGCATTGCATCTGATTTTCCTGAGCTTCCCCCACTTTGCTCGTCAATCAGCGAGGACTAGCTGTTGCTTGCTGCTCGCTGAGACTACCTGGTGGAGCCTTACTGGTCTTCTGGTCCAAGCACGCAGCACAGTCGGCATGTTGTATCGCAACGGTGTGTCCCCAACGTACAGGTTCATTGGTTCTAGGTTGTCTGATTGCGCTGACCATGGATGTTGCTTGAATGTCTTTTGTCTTCTGGGTGGGTCTCGTTCTGTGTGCAGAATGGTAGCAGCTTTGACCTGTCACCTTCGATCTGATGAGCTTCGCTGTTGCAGCTGTGATTGTCCTATGCCAGACAATCCAGAGACTTACCGGGGCTTGACAGGACACGGACTTTAAGCAGGGACTTAACCACCACCGTCCTAGTGGTCGGTTAGGGGACCGAGGAAGCTAGGCCCGCCTTCCCTCTAACCTGCCTCCGTTCCCAATGTCGCTGTTGCTGGAAAAACTCGCTCGACGACTTTGCCTCTTGTTCTGGAGTCTGGTTGTTTCACCTCACTTTATGAGACGACTATTCGTATCACGTTGATTCTAGTGACAGTGAATGCACTACCTGCTGCGCGCCATTCCCATACGCGTTTGACCAAATACGGCTCCCACTCAGCAACGTCTAATTACTGCGAAGTTGTTCGGTCAGGATGCAAGGATTTGACGCGCCTTAGATGCTGGGCTGGTATCGGACCACCTCGTTACATTGAACGCCATATTGACCAGCACTTCGACTAGGCTCCACTGCCCTACGGGCAATGATGCGACGTGCTGGTCTAGACCTAGACGGCCGCTCCAAGCAAATTCTCACATAGGTAGGGGAAGGCCACCATGTGTGATAGTGGTCATGATGACCATTTCGTGTTCGTCTTGGCCGTCCCTTTCAACAAGACGTCACCTAGGAGGTCAGTACAATACAGGAAGATACGAGAGATTGTGTGGTAGATCTGAGCTGTTTTGGCTTTGAGAATGCTTACTCATGAGGTAAATGACTGGCATGAGCACAGAGGCTGATCAAGTGAGCAAACCGATGGACAAGTGAATCCAAGCACTACCTACCACACGGAGGTACCAAACCCTTGACAGACATAACTGTACCGCATCTACCAAAATGTCAATGCATTCAACAACAATGACATTGCAGGCGATTTGGGTGCATATTGCCAAAACTCACACATGTCTCTCAATATTTCTCATCACGCGGATAGTCTGTTTGCGGCACAGCATGGCCCGCTTATTGTAATAACCGTTATGTTAACGGGCAAGAATCAATCTAACCAGGATCAGAGGGCGAGAGTGATTGACAGGATCATCGTTGCAACGAAACGATGTGTAAGTTGAGCAGGGGGATGGGATCAAATCTGTTTTCGATTCAGAGAGTTCCAATTCTTGACTGATAGGATGTGGTCGCTACGTGCAACGGTGATGATTCCAGACACGGGGAGTGGCTGACGTTGGGCAGAGCACAAACAGAGAGGTATGAGTGATGGTCTGCGACAACTCTGTATAATCTGCCACATCGCTGAGTGCAATAGATTTACAATCGAGGAGTCGAGGCCTTGAAAGGGATGCTCGATCTGTAGATACGGGAAGTTGGAGGGATTATGTCTGAATCTGAATTTAGAACCCAGTCCCTGATATACCAGTAGACAACGATTGATGTTGAAAGAAGCCATCTGAGCCTCACTATGCCCGTCTTGATCAGAACCTCTTGTCTCTTTTCTTTCATTCCACACATCTGATCTGGGTTAGACAAGCCCACCTCATCTGGTTTTCTCCCCGTTCCCGCTCCCCGTCCACGCTCAGCGGGTTTGGGATTCATCATGAACCAACCATCGTAGCTAGAGCTGTCTGGAAAAGGTAAACGTGGCAGCAAGCAAGTTGTGATGCCAAGCAGGGGGTTTTCATGGGGGAAACAAGAAGAAGAAAGAGAGGAACAAAGCAAGCAAGCAAGCAAATAAGGACAGTACTCTTTTCTTCTTCGGTGTTGTAGATAGAGAGACTGCAGCTTGAATTCTAGAGGTAATCAATTGTAATCGGCTTGTCTTTGTCCTCGATCTTGTTCTGGCCGATTGACTATTGACCATACCACTCAGTCTATTCCATCCCAAGCCCTCTAGTGACTTAATACCCTGGGGAAATAACAAGTAAACGAGTATTATTCCTGACGTAAAATACGTTTTCCTGCAATGTCACATTTGAAGAAAAAAAATTCCTTGATTCTACAGTAGATAACCATCCCTCGCAACAGAATCCTGGTCGTACCAGGCAATTGCAATTTCTATTCATTCGTCCCGACTCTTTCACCCGCTCAATGACAAGTTTTCACCCCCTGCAATTCACCTTTTTTTTTTTTTCTCTCCTCTCTGGTTTTTTCTTTTCTTCCCCTTCTCCCCTCCACCCGTCATGAATTTTTTCTCTCATATCCCATTCCATTCCATTTCCTTGTGCGTGGGGCTACGAGCGACAAGAAAACCGAGACTGTTCTCCCAGGGTGACAAGCATCAGAGGAAGAGAGAAAAAAAAAAACGGCCCTAGCACAGACAAGCTTCCACCCTGACCTGGTAAGCAAAGGTCCGTCTGGCTAAAACCTGCTAGTTTACTGTCGGGGCGTTTTTTTCTCTTCCTCTGCTCCAAACCTCCATGGTTAAAATTTTCCAGCGTCTTATCCCCCTCCCCCCCTCCAAATCGTGGATGCTAAGTACCTAGCTTGCATGTGCAGGATCATGTGGGAGGATGGGACATGGCCTCTTATTGTTTTTTATATCAAGTACAATGTAGTGAATAACGGCATATGAATGTAACTGGTTCTAATTCATATGTTGATGAACTCGCTGATACCACCTAGGACACTAAGTAAGATTCAATCTACATTTCCCAACCTAATGACTGATTTGTCTCCCTCACTAGGTGCCTAGGTAGGTAGGTAATCTGTCTGTCACCCTGGTGAATACAATCTACATGTAGCTCCTTCCCTGCCCCCTCCTTCCCCCCGTCAACTTTTTTTTTTTTCTCACCCTCTCTCCGACATTTTGAAATTTCGCGCCCCCCTCTTTCCGCTTCCATCCCAACCTATTTCTCCCCTCCCCCGGTTTTAGACAAGCGCCCCGGTATTCGAATAAGCACCTGCCAGCGCCCGCAACCATCCAGTTGCAATAAGAATCTTGGGGTGGACTCTCTTGGATTCTGGGTTTTCTGCCCTGGCCCTGCCCTTCTGTGTTGCATGTTCTCACTTGGTCCTGTTCCCCCAAAAAGTCCCAAGTGTCCCCCCTTCCACTTCTTTCCCTTTTTTGCCTCGCCTCTCCTCGCTTCTTTCCCGTCCGTGTCCGTGTCCGCGCCACCCACGCTCCTCCTCTTTCTCTCTCCGCCTTCCCTCTTTCTGCCGCATTCCCCCCCAGTTGTTTTGGCCCGCACCCAGAGAAAAGCAGCCAGACACCCAGACCAGACTCGATCCAGCACAGCGCAACCCAACCAGGTTTCTGCGACAAGAAAAGGTAGAGCACCGCAGCTCCCTCACATACCCTCTCCGCTCTCCTCCAGATCCAGTATAGATCCATCGGCAACACGCTCAAAGCAGTATCTCCACCACTTTTTTCTATTCTCTGTGGTCGCGTTTCGCGGTGATACAAGAGGATTTATTGATACTCGAGAAGCAAGAGGGCAGCAAGAAGAAAAAGAAAAGAGTCTCAACCGTTTTGGTTCTCAGACGCAATGGCAGACATTACCGACCAACACGATCAAACCTCACCTACCGAACTCGACGAGTCTCAGGCCGTTGGCAATGGCAGCGCGGGTCCTGAGTCTCGCGGTATCAAGCGCCCGCGTCCCTCGGCCGCCGACGACGACGACGATGATGACGAGAAGGGCAATCGCGAGCGTCGCAAGATCGAGATCAAGTTCATCAGCGACAAGTCTCGTCGCCACATCACCTTTTCCAAGCGCAAGGCCGGTATCATGAAGAAGGTTAGTCACAGCTCCGCCCGTTTCCCAGTCTGTGCTCCGTGCTATGTACCAGTCCATTTAAGCATAATGTCTGGTATCGCGATTGGCAATGGACGCGACTACAGTCGTGTTGCAATTCGCGATCCACACCCATAAAACTTATCAATTCGGCGACATGGTCGTTTTTGCCTAGTATCGCGTCGCGTCAGATAAAACCCACGATGTTGTTTGGCCGTCTACCTCTCAATGCGATCGCGACAAATCAAGGAAATCGTTACTAATCGTTAATTGTTCGAATCTAGGCCTACGAACTTTCCGTGTTGACAGGGACTCAAGTTCTGCTGCTTGTCGTTTCCGAGACCGGTCTCGTTTACACTTTTACCACCCCCAAGCTCCAACCTTTGGTCACCAAGGCCGAAGGAAAGAACCTGATCCAGGTACGTCAACCTGTAAAACGTGTTGCGAATATAGCGACCGTACTCCAGCGTCCCTTGTATCATCATCTAACATCAGGTAGGCTTGTCTGAATGCGCCCGAGCCCACCGCCGGCAACGAGAACGGTGTCGATGGCGGCGATCAGGTTGAATCACCTGAGGAACCTCCCAACCAGCACATCCCTCCACAGGGTAGCAGACCCGGCATGCCCCAGAACCCTCATATACCCGGCAACTATATGCCTAACATGCCAATGGACCCTCAACAGGCGCTGGCATATCAGAACTACGTGCAACAACGGAATCAGGGTTACGGCTCGGGGATGCCACCTCAGCCAGGCATGCCTCCCAACAGCCACCACCAGTCGTAACGACGCGCAGTTGCAATAAATGGCCTCGATCCCTGATACCCGGCGCTCAATGCTCTTACGAGATGTCGCCTTGAGGCGCTAAGCGTCTTTTAGGCACCGAACATAGTTTGCGAGGTCCCGGTAATTTGGCGTTGATTGGTGTTGATTTGCCATTGCGTTTCTGACTTTGAGGTTTTGTTCCATATTTTTTTTTCTCTGTCTTTTGCTCTCTTTCTCTCTCTCTCTTTCTTCGTTGCTTGATCTCTATGGATGGCGTGGGGCTTCTAGGCTAGGCACGACGGCGAGATGCGGCTGGCAAGGTCTCGCGATAAGTAATACTGAAGTCTCTGTGGACAGAAATGTTTGCGTTGCGTTACTTGGAGACCGGGAAAGCAGGTATCGGGTCGGTAAGGCGAGGATTATTGGGATGTATGGGGATATTATTTTGTTTTCAACTCGGAGCAGATGGTGAATGGGAAGTGATGGATTGGTGGTGGCCATGGGCATGAAATGATAACAATGGATGGTATTTGATGATGGATTCATGAGATGTGCACGTCAAAGGGGACAAAAGAGACGGTGGATTCATATTAGAAATTCAACCTGGCCTGGTAGTAAACTCGCATGGAACTAGGTTTCTCGATATCATACGTTAAACAGTTGATGGTCTCGTCTTTATATCTGTGATTTGGAGAGATGGCGGTTTTGTGGTGAGGGTGGGGATGTGGATGGTTGGTATGAGAACGACTTGATAGACGTATTGCGCTCAGTGACTTATGATGATGCTTGTCTTTCTGTATTTTTTATTTTTATTTTATTTTTTTCACGACATGATGTCTTCATCATGACTGGGATTTGAGTTGCGATCGAAAGTAGTATTGATGTTCAAGACACAATCAGTTAGACAAAACGGCCGTGCAGCACGGACTTACCTGAAAGAGATATTCCCTGGTGTTGAACAAAATGCAGGTAGCCGGATGAATGACGATGTTTTAGCAGGAAGAAGAAGAAGAGTATTGATTTGGTATTCATGCATATCGAGCGTCGTCAAAGTATAGGGCAAAAAAAAAAGGAAAGGAAAGGAAAGGAAAGGAAAGATATGTCATGATGGTTTTCGGGGATGTATAAAGATGCGATGAGTGTCATATTTTCTTTCTTTCTTTTTTGGTTTGTTATATTAGTGGCTTGGTGGGTGAGCAAACTTGCCATATTAGGGGAGTTGAGCACCTGTGATTCGATGTATCTTGGTTCAAGTTTCCTCATCCTTTCCACCCCCCGTGGGGAAGATAATGATAATAATAATGTTACATGTACCTTACTGCTTTTGATTTAAGTCGAGGTAAAACTTAGCTATTCCTCTTGTGTGAAGGAAGCTGACATGTGAAAGAATTGGCGTGTGGTTTTACTTTGGCGAGTATTGTTACTCGTGTGTCTGGGCCATGCATGTTACATTTTTGTAGGGCATAACGGGGTTGAAAGATATTGGATAACTGGTGTTAAGGCGATGATGGTCGACTTTGGGTGGATGGATGGTGGAATTAGGTGTATTGACGTTGGTAACTCAGTAAATAGAGTTGAGAAAATAAACAACGGTTACATATGATAGATATATGGTGTAGTTCTCAATCTAACACAATTATATGATCCAATATCGAATTCACGTATGTCAAGTGTTGAACGTGGTTGTTGAAGTGAAGCATTCAATTGACTTGAGTTGAAATTCAGCAGTCAAGGAGACAGAACTCATGTCTGATGTTATTTGATTCAAGTGAGATAATCATTCAGTATTTTTCATTTCCCAAAATTCATTCCCATGCTGTTCTGTCCAAGACCATTCTTCAATCACTTGCCAGGATGTCAGTGAGTGATGAAGTTGTGAGGCACACGTACGTACATGAGTAAGAGAGTTGCGGGAATGAAAATGAGAGCAACAGTGAGGGTGAAATGAGACGAGATGAGTTGAGATTATGTGGGGGTGGCCCAGGTGAGCAGGTTTGAGAAGGTTTCCCGATCGCCCTAACTCCAGCTCCGTCATCAAGTATCGGTACTTGAGGTACTTGTCCATTCCAACTTGACCCTCACCATCATAACCTAGACCTGCCACTTGTAGAAAATAACCTGACAAAGGAAAAAAGAAATTGATTTTGTGACTGCAGAATCGATCTGCTGCTATGTAGACTGTATTGACCTTGACTAGTGATGAGAATGCCGCAAACGCTGTAATATGATAAGTGACCCCCCTTTGTATACAATCGATCATCTCTCTGGAGACGGTATCGAGTTGGTCGAGAAAGAAGAAACAGAGACGGAATGACGGTTTAGTGTTCTGTAGATACAGTGTATCGACCGACGGCCAGACTTCCGATAAAGACACCTGCTAGAACTGACAGGAAATATCCTACATTCATCGTCATGACAGCAAGCATACTGAAACAGCAGTCAGTTGTCTGCCGAATTAGAAGGAACGTAATGACAACTCACAGTAGATATCCAATCCCGACAATCGTAGTGTCAAGCAATGCCCGGAGAGGATCAACGCTGAACCTCCACGGTCTTGTAGTAAACCTCTTCCTCTCTACCACCACAACCGACTCCTCCAGCCCATTCTCTGACAATGTCAAGTGCTTCGACTCGGAATTCGTCACAATCTGTTCGGCCAGAGGTCTCCTTCCATTGACGGCGACATATCGACGTTGGGCTTCGCGGTCCAGCCAGCGAGCCTCCTGGATAGCCTTGAAGGCGATAAGACAGCGGCCGATGATGGCGAGGATGACGAGGAAAATGCACGTCCCTGCGTAGGAGCTGGACGACTCGGGCGTCCATGAAGATGCATAGAGAGGAGTGCGGGTTTCTGTCTGGAAGACCATGGTCATCATGCTGGAGCTGTGCGAGGAGGATGTGTCGGAGGAGCTGCTATCCATGTCGGACATGTCGTGGCGAGGAAAGACGTTCATCTTGGAAGGTTTCGAGGAATTATTTTGTATTCAAGTACGGGATTAGTTCGAAGAGGCAGAAGGGAAAGCCGAAAAGTTAAGTGGTCGTCGTTGCTGAATGTTGCGGCCGTGAATAACGGGGTTTGTTTGGTGGCACAGTAGGAACGAAAGGAACGGAACAAAGGACAAAGAAGACGATGTTTTCTTGTGACAGATCTCTCACCCCCATTCGATTGTTATTCAGACACAAAATAGGTTAAACAGAGGCTGATATGTAACGCGATCCCCTTGAGGTTTGACAAGGAGAAGACTGTTGTGTAGTTTGTAAATGTTATGTTGTAGACAAGTTCGTCAAGTTGCGCAAGCCAAAGACAGATAAATCAAAGTGGTTCTCCCCTGTGCACCCTTTGGGAAGCTAGGACAAGACAAGACAAGAAAAGCACCCTCTTTCTCTCATGGAACAAAAACCAATGTCATTTCTTGCGCAAACCAACTCGTTTCGGGGGGGAGCAGCTTGAGAGGTGGAGGTGGGGGGAGTTCAGATCGTCGGATTTACCTGGCTGGCCTTCATGTACTGGTACTTGTGCCAGGTACTTCCTTCTTTGTGCTTGACGATGTGATGACTCAGCGACCAGCTATGGGATAGCATACCCTACAGGCCTTAATGACGGTAGACATGGACATGAAGCAACACAACTTCATCTGTTTATCAGAATTGCTATTGACGGATATTGACTGTATTGCACCAAGAACAATTCTATACCTGGCTGAATCAAGCTAGTTGAAAAGTCCTGACGATTTTTATTCTACAGTTAGTGATCGGTGGCATAGTACCTGTCGGGCTCCGATCACCAAACTGAGCAGATTCACCTTCTTTCAAGGCTGATACAAGTCATTGGCAAAGTGTTATTATCACCATGTTACCACAATCACATCCGCCCATGCTCCCCAATAGCAGATGACACATTCTCTCGCTCTACATATACATAGCAACAGTTGTGCTTATCCTGCCTCCCACAACTCATACCCATCCCAATATCTTCAAGTGACGTTCCCACCTAACCTACGTTCCGTTAGCAGTAGACACTCAACGGCAACCATGTCCTCGAAGAATTCAGTGACTCGGACAGTAACCAAAAGACACAACATATATACCTGCGACTACAGAGAGTCAATTACAATGTTCTATACAAATCATTGGGAAATTCTGTGTTTTGCTTCATACATCGGAACTGTTCCAGATCAAATCAACCAGGATCCAGCTCATCATCCAACATGACAATATTCAAGAACACAAAACAACCCCCCCCCACTAAGGGATATGCTTTGGAGTAAAGAGAATCTATCATTCAAATCAGTTCGGAGTGAACCATGGCAGTCCTGAGTACCAGAATACACATCTGCTTAGCCTTGTCACTGACAAGTTGACAAACGACACAACAATGTCATCCGAGAAGGCGAACACCCTGAAATTCAGTTAGCGTATAGCATAATAAACAGATCATATACAGTTAATTCGTGACCCGACACGGAATCATGAACCAGGGGGACGCCATGCATCAAGGCGCAAAGACTGAGGCCTCAACATACTCTGCTGACCAGTATGTCTCCATGCCCGCCTGTACCGCACCAGGTTCAAGATCAATCGAGGCTCTGGACAGACAACACGTAACATAAGCTAAGTACAATTCAAGACCGCCGGGAGTGCATCTGGTCAGGCCACCTGTCAGCTCGATTCGCAACTCAAGAATAGATACTGCAGTGTCAGAGTCATGCTACCAGGCCTCCGCCATGGGCTTCGTCTCCGGGACGTGAGCATTTCCCAGAGTAGGCATAGTTTCACGAGAAATGCAGACACCGAGATACTCCAAGGTTACCTCGACAGGATAGCGGGACGGATGGGTGCTGATGCTACGGCTTCAACACATCAGACTTGAGTATCCAGCCTCCACTCTGACCGCACCCAAGATGAGTCAGAACGATGTATACGAATGATCAGTACCATTCCCACCCTATTGCTCAACAGCCATCGGCCAGTCTTACCACACCGACTGCGGCAGACATCGTTCAACTGCCCTCGGTCAGCAGTTGTCCGTGAGTTCAAGGACTGCAAGTGCCTTGAAGCAACCCTACTGTCCCAGAAGCTACAGGTCCCTAAGCTGGTAACTTGGTCAATACAATGTTCACTGGCTGACTTTTCGTGCCTGTTAATAGCCATCAATAGTTTCATTTCTTTGCTTGCCGTATCCTTGCAGCCCTTTGAGGGCCACGACCCCCCGCGCAGTGTACTGAGATGGGCCCAAGGACATGCCTCCCCCTTTCATCGAGTCCACCCTAAGTTGACATCTCTTATGCAACTGACAGATATACAAGCCAGACCAGTATGCAAAACAGTACAAGCTTACCGTGCTGATGAATTTTGACCTCGACAGCTATGTTCTCTTTCATAAAATGTTCCCGCAGGAACTGCTGCAAAACCAAGGATATGCATCGAAACCCAGGATCGCCGCATACCAAGGGGAAGACAATGCAACATGCCTTGCCCTGCAGCGATAGCCAGTTGAGTGTCTCATGTTCCAGTATACAGCCGCGGAGGTCAAGTTGGAAAGGTCAGGCGCCGTTTTTGGATCGAGTAGACTGACTGTACACCCGCCCTCCTGGCCGAGAATGGAGACTGGAGAATGACACTTCATCCAAACAACACTGCTGGGTCTAGAATTGCTCAGCCGTAGCCCCTTTCCCGGTTTCTTTCCACTCGCCTACGCTCGGAACGAATCATTGCCACAACATGTACAGAAAGAGGAAGAAAAAGAAATCATAGAAAAGCTGGAAAAAGAAAAGACAAAATGACAAGCAAATGTTGAGCCAAGACAGGAGAGACAAATCGATACAGCCAATCAGGAGCAGATACCCAATAGGCCCTTAGGTCTTGTGTCCTGCCCCAAGCCTTAGACAGTCGGTCTGGCTGGTGATATCATGCATCTTGCAACCGTCCTCGGAGGTTTCAGGTCAGGCAATAACAAGCTGAGCTGAAAGGAAGCAGGCAGGAGCCCGTATGCTGTGATGGGGGCAGCAAAAGGAAATCTGAAGGCTTGGACTGCAATTCTCCCAATCAGCCAACGTCAGGAAAGAATGGGTAGCTTTGTGAATTCTAGATCAGCACAAAGCTTGGAGCAGTAGAGGCGCCACCAGGAATGATCGACGCAGGGATACTGAGTGCAGATCATTAACAAAAATTGGCTGGTGCGAAGCTTTTATCAATGCGATCTCCACCATCAGAGTGTGTTGGGTTTTCACGTCAAGCCTTAGCTTAGCTGTATGCAATGCATAGGAGAACGAAGGGAAACACAGATATTGGAAATATCGTCCCCTCTGTTGTGTGCACAGGTCAGAGTTCAGGGAAATTATGCATGCCTTCGTAACAGATAAATCTCCGACCAGAAACAAGGAACATGGCCGCCACCATACAACACGCAACTGATAGCTCTGTCCTGAGGCTTGCATTTGCCAAGCAAGAAAATTCTCCACGTGCTGAACGTCCTGCCATAAGTTGAACGGACATATAATACAGTATTTTCTCCTGAACAAGAACGCTTCTCCGGTACTGATGAGGCTGACGAGACCTGCCGATCAAATGACACAGAAATGGCGCTGATGAGATGACCAAATTCGACGCCATTGCCTCGACCTGACAGTCCCGAAAGTTTGGGTGGCATATGGATAACTTCCCATGGGTCTGGGATGAGAACCACAGATGCCTCGTCGATTGCTGTACTTGGTTCGTGTAATCCTTACACAGCATGGCGAAACCTTCCCTGGAAGGGAAAACCCGGATAAGAAGCCGTGCTCTACGGCAACTAACGTGTACCCAAACCATGCCTCCCCTCTTCATATCAAGCAACAAGAGCTGTACCTCCATCCTGAGACGGCATCTTACAGAACCCTACTGCGCGTTGAAACAGAGGCGCCACCAAAGCCCGGATTTCTTCAGCTAGTACTGGCGTCAACCGGCATTCACAATATTGAAATTCCATCACAACTTTCCCTCAAGATAGAGAAAGACAAGTGGGCCGTTGTTTCTGCCAACACATGGCCTTCAAATTCTTGTCCATGTTCAGCATGGATGGTGCCAGCCAGTCCCTTGGTCGGATTGGAAAGAAAAAAAAAAAAAAGAGACTGTACCCTCGGAAGAGCACAGGAAAAAGACTTGCTTCAATCCCGTATAACGCGGGTCAACGGAGTACATGTGTGGTCAATTGCAGTCCTTGTCAAGGTCCCGTACTACCGGGATGAGCGAAAGTCGGCCTGTGACGACCATCTGGCATGATCTTGTTCGAATGGTCTGGATTCTCCTGCACAGTCCAAAGTTGCTCCGCCATACAGCGCGATCCCCGCTTCGAGAGATACTCGGACTCCCCAACCTGTCAAGGGGCGTGGGAAGCGTGCTATCAAAGCAAGTTTGAACATCCACCCACCCTCATGATTTCAAGTTAGCATTACGAGTACAGTGCTCTGGTGCTTCTACAGTGATCCTTTCCTTACTGGCTGTACTGACATGAGGTTGAACGCTCCGCCAACACCAACAGCACCAGCAGCGCCGTCAAGGCTCAAGTGTCGAAGAAAGCACCAAACTAGTTTGGCACATACGCGATATTGCGTAATGGCTTGGATGTCAATGTGTCTGGGCCTTCTCTGAGCTTGGAGTGAGGTATTGAAGTCCTGGCTGTGGTACATGGCGAAAAAAAAAAAAGGTAGTGTTGCTTGTGTTAACGCGACAAGGTCGCCACAACGGGTTGACAGGAAATGTCCCAGAATCGGCACCCAATTGAGAATTGAATTCGCAATATTTGACCACCTATCAAGCAAAATAGGTTCCTTGGTTGCACATGCGAACATCGGAAGTGGCCACCGGCTCGTTCTGTACGTAGTAAATCTACATTCAAAATGGTCAACCATCAAGTTCCATCTTCCTCAGCATTTCAGTCTATTGGGTTTCTTCTTCCTCTTTTTACCTTACACTCAGGCTACGCGACCAGCCAGCGGAGTCCACTTTCAGCTGAACACTAACTGCAGGGCTCCTGGCCAGATAGAGCAGGGGCGAGTCTGAAATGGAGTTTCCCGGTGGTTGTATCAATGTACCTCTTAGCACCTTATATCATGTTTCAATGAGAATGTTATCATTTGTGATAAGGGGTTGCCATGAAAGACAAACAGTAGCACCTTGCTGTTGAGTGGGCTTAACTGAGCAAGACGTTTGGAAGACCTTCTTGCTGAGACTACCCGCGGAAAGAAGATAGATAGCATCTTGTTGTTGTTGTTGTCCCTCAATCCTCGTCCAAATCGCCGGCAGCTGATGCTGGATGACAGCGCTGAAGCTTAACTCTGCCAGGAAAGCTAGCGATTCTGGCTGTCCATCGATCTCCATCTGGAGGCCAGTAGCCCGGCTAACCGGGAGTGTGATAATTCGCAGCCAAATCTCTAGACAGGGTGCTGGCTCGAGGAATCTTGGCCCTGATTGTGGCGGCAGCATTCCGCAGCCTCGTTGCAGGGGATGATGCTGGGATCTGAACGCTCTCCTGTTGAGCAGTGGATGGGGATAGGATATGGAAACGGTATGGTGTGCCTCAGATACCTTTCGGGTGAACATAGAGGGGCGGCCGCTGCTGGCAGGGCTCTCAGTCATCGTCTAGCTCCAGGTCCTGTGTGCAGCCTGTCATATTCACTAAACAGGTGGAGGTGGATATCTGCTTTTCGTCCAGGTATGGATTAACTAAGCCCAGCAGAGTTATTGAACAGTGCTGATGGGGTGAGCGAGTGCGGTCCATTCATTGCTCAAATGATAGTTTCTGATTTAGCATGAATATTACCATCCAAAATCGAGTTGGTATGCAATGAAGATTAATCGCGATGAAAGAACAAGGTGTTCGAATAACCAGGAACAGAGTTTTTTGACCCTGGCCGTAGTGCAATGTGATGGGATCAACAGAAAAGAGAGGGGTTGCAATGCAAGCTTGATGTGCACCTTCTCAGCAACCTGTAATTTCAGCACCTTACTTTATCCCAGCAGTGCTCCCCCACCTCAAGTCCTTACCTAGTTACCTGAGGTCCAAGGCAGGAACCTGCCATGTTGACGATCGGATGGAGCCTGGACACAGAAGGCAGGCCCCTAGGTAATCAGTGCCTGCGTCGTCCTGTAGCTTAAGTGCACTGATCTACAGGCAATACAATGCTATCGAAATTCTTCCTACTTAGGTAATCTAGTGGGCATGAACTGATAAAACTTCGATGCACCATTTGTCTATATCAAACAATAAACCAACCTCGCCCAGAACCTTCATTAGATTTTATTCCGGTACTTGCATGCAAATCGTCTCCAGCCAGCGTCTCAGCCCATCTAGACGTCTAGTTGCCTCTCGATATCCTGAGGCCAGGTCTCGACGTTTCCAGTACAAGCAATGGAATTGAGTAAACGATCAACGGGGGAACTCCGATCAGACCAGACTCAAATCAAACAAGGTTGCCTCGCTGTTGGTTTTAAAAATTGTCGTCGTTTGGAAAAGAAGCTTTCTTAGTCGGACTCAAGACCATGTTCTATCGCTCCTTTCATGAGCTTTAACCTTTCCTACAGCCCCCCGCCGTCGTCCTTTACCCAACTCAGTCAAGATGCACTTCCAAGACCCGAAGCCCTTGCACTACAGTACAATATCACACACCGCGCACCACACGCCCCGGGCCCGTCTTATTAATCAGCACCCTCCTTGCGGCGTGAATTGGTGCATGCCCATCCCGAAGCCTCCAGCCCAGTACCATGGGGAACATCGCCAGTGGTAAGGATGACAAGCTCTAGCCTTGGGGATTCTATGCATGGCGTTGATTAAAGTTAACATTGGGCTTGCAAGGCTGGACAGAAATGTGCACAAATGCCCATAACTTGGGACGGCTCAATACTTGAAGGTTTATGAACCAGGACGAACAAGCAGTGTCGTAGCACCCTTCTGTGAATAATGGGTATGGATAGGTACAGAGGGTTCGTAGCCTTACATCCACACGTCGATTCGATCCTTCGGACTGTGCGAGTGTACATATATTCATTCCGAGCCTGCCGCCCGTGGTTTTGGGGCAGGTGTGCGCTCTGTCCAGAGACGTGAAAACGTCAGTAGTGAGTTTTCAAGCTAACACCAGCCTGCTAATGGTCCAGTAAAATGATTCTCGCGGTGGGCATCGTATTGATTTTTTTTTCCCCCAGAGTAGTCGTGTTGCTAACCAGATGAATGTGTCTATTCCGTCACGCCCATGGTGCACCTCGGCATCAACAGTTTTCGGAGTGAGCCGTTCCATTTAAGTGATGGATGCATTCCGCGATGGATCCAGGACCAGGTCTTAGCTGCAGCCTCATTCGTGGAGCTCTTACGAGCCCCAGCTTACAAGGGACATCATTCCCGCGCTGTCTAATCAGAGGCTAGACTAACATCAGAGACAAATCACACTCCCTTGGCCATGTCTATATCTGGGAATGTTAAACGAGAGATGCCACGTGATAATGTTGCATTATGAAAGTATGATCCGAATATTGACTGAGCTACTATTACTACACGAGAGCAGGCGAGAATGGCCAATTGGTTGCGAATTTGTTGTCAATGTCCATACATGGATTGTAGAATGTCGAATTGCTATATCTACATCCTGTCGTCTGTCTTGACTGACTTCTTATAAGTACTGAACCAAATTACGCAACCAGTCGGTTCCATGATTCAAAGATGCCATGCCTTGTTCGATTAGTTGACAGGCTGCTTCCATAAACCAGGTATGGTTCATGACACTGTTCCCGGCTCCTCGACAAAACTATCGAATGCATCAGAATGAACAGACATAATTGAAGCGCAAGTTGGCATTCGTCCATTGATCAAATTGCGGGCCAGACTCGATGACTCTCCAACAAGACCAACAAGTGCAAGTACCGTTTAAATAACTAAATTAGTCAATAAACAGAACAGTCTGTCTGAGCCTTTGACTGGACCTCACACCCGTCACAGCGCGGAGGTTTCTTTGAGTTGGCAATTGAATTCAACAAGAGACCATAAACTTTGGACTACCATCGGGTCCTGACGTATCAGGTACTACGTAGCACAACTATGACTTCGACAACTTACATTTCTAACATGTGGTGGTACAGTCAGCAAGTCTATTTGCGTCGATTTTGTATCTGACCTAGTAGAGAATACTGTTGATACAGGACGTCAAGGCAATGAGCGTGTGGAGAGGTTGAAATACAACTAGCTATTGGTAAGATGATTGATTAGGATGCACAATGCAGTTCGCATTACTGAACAGGCCAACAGACGGCCACACCCCCTTGCACTGATGGGCAGACAAGTAGTGAGACAATCGTCAATCGTGGCCACTACTTAACTAGTCGACTTTGGAGAGAAACGTGTCAATCGAAGGGAACAAAATACCACAGCATCGCATCATCTTGCATTTCCACACTGGACAAACCGTTACAACGATGAAAGGGCAGCAAAAAAAAAAAAAAAAAACCGTAGCTTTGCTTCTTTCATGGTGGGCCTGGTGGAAAAGGGAAAGGGTACAGTACCTTCGCACACAGGTACGCTATAATAGAGTGCTGTACAGAGTAGAAAGGGTGTGATTTAGGAGAGTGATGGTTGGACATGCCCAGGCTCCGGGGAGAGTCGTCCGGCCTTCCGCCCCATACCAGTAGCCCAGAAATATCTTGTTGGTTTATTCTTCCCGGGGGGGATCACAGTGGTCAACCAAGAATTGCACAAGAACAACGGAGACATGTCTTGCTTTTTTTCCCATTTTTTATCCTATTTTTTTTTCCCTTTCCATTAGTGGGTGCCAGTTCATCAACGGTAAGGAAAAGGAAATAAAACGAGACCAGAGAAAAGTCGACATGCAACATGGC
>JABGLY010001040.1:0-20243 GCA_013623525.1 Fusarium dimerum | reverse complement strand
GGTAGCTGCTGTTGGAGGCGCAATGGCGACTGCTGCTGCTGTGCCTGTAGTCCCTGTACCTGGGCCTGCTGCTGCAAGAGGTGGGATTGACGTGAATCAAAAGACTCGCTGGAGCTGAAGGCGGTATTGTGGGACGAGGACAAGGCTGAATGGGGAGTTGCGACGGTTGCGCTTGGGGGATTGTTGGAGCCGTACGAGTGGACGTGGGCCTGCTGGGCGTGTACGCCGTGGGCGGTTTGTGAATCTATCTCATCCACAAACTGCTGCTGCTGCTGCTGTTGCTGATACTGGATCTGGAGATGGAGCTGATCTTGCTGAAGCTGGTGGCTCGCCTGACGCTGGTGGCCTGTCGGTGCGCCTGAATTGTTTGGGCCGATTGTCGCACCAGCGCCGGTCGTCGCAGAAGCTGCCGACCCCTTTGTTGAGGTTCGAGGTTCGGCAAGCGCCTGCTGAGACCGGTTGCTGTGCTTTCCTAGTCGAGGGAAGCTCGGCATTCTGTGACTTTTCGGAGCGAATCGATTCGGGGGGTGAGTACGAGTGAAACGAGGAGGTCGTTTGCGAAAGGGGTTGCGAAATGCGCACTCAAAAATTCGAGGAGTACTGAGGAGGAACAGTAAGAGGGAAAGAAAAGGTGAGACGAGTCGAAGAAGAAGAGAAGGATGGATGTGAAGAGGAAGGCTACGTTGTTGGGATTAGAATGAATTATTGGATGGATCGGTAGCAAAATCAGAGCCAGATTCAGAGCCGGTGTTGACCTAACTGGAGAATCGCAGCACACTTTCTATGCTCTTAACTAAAGCCTGTAGCTAACGTTACCTGTGCATGTCCATCTCCTGTCCCGCCGCCCGAACTGGGAGGGCAGGGCCGCGTACCCACGGAACTCTGAGGCTAGCAGAACACTTGCGGCAGCCCTGCAGCCCAGTTTGCTCGCAGTTGAGTCGAGTGAATATTGGGTTGTAGGGTAGAATCTGCACTGTAGGTTGTCCCATACGCAATTAATGCTTGTAAGAAAAGGTAATCTTGTTTGAAAAGACCCTGGCAGGCAACGATGCCAATATTGCTGTACTGCTCCGCTCTGTCCAAGTTTCGGTGCTTCCCATGTAGGGATTCCCCCACCCAGACCAACCCCCATTCTCCCCAATTTTCTTACATTGACCCTTCAAATACGAGTACAGTATATTTGAGTATTTGAGTTGTATCCATGTGGGCTCACGAGTGGCTTAGCTGTTGCAGTTGACCAAAAACTAATGCTGATTGTAGGTGTGCGTGTGTGACTAGGACTCGAGCTAAGCGAACGAGAACACCTGGATTGTGATTAGTATCAACTGTCAAAAACAACACTTGGTCATCCGGGATGGAGGGAAAGGGTTGTATATCAGCTGCTACGTGCTGGACAAGCTGAAGGGGCACAGCTGTTTGTGTTTATATTTGGCTGAGGTGGGTTATGGGTTCGTCTCTTGACTTGACCCGATCTTAAGTTATAGGCGCACAGGACCGTTTTGTGCCACTAACGTGGTCTTCAGCCATGGAAGTTATTGGGGCTTCTCTTGCTTCTTTCTTACTTGGCTCTGGTCTTTCTCAAGCATTGACAGTTCTTGTACCAATCGGGCAGGTAGCAGCGACAAGTTTTAAATATGATTTCTGACCCATCATCTGCCATACTACCCAGTACTGTAGGTACGGTACCTACGGGCAGGTAATTACAGTACAACAGTAGTCGAGAACATCATCTCATCAGCTCTCATGCACAATCGTGTATCTATTTGGACTTCACTATTTGGATGGGAGGGTAAGCTCAGAGTCAGCTCAGAGCACTAGGCAGCGGGGGAGAATAAGAGAATGTCATCCGTCGTTGACCATAAAATCACTCGGTATCAGTCCAGCCTTGCTTACTTACTTGGATGATTGTGGCTTTCCAGGATAATGTCATTAACGCTTGATACAAACAGAGTACAGGACATGCCCAGCTTAAACGAGGCATCTAACTCTCATGAGTATGAGATTTGACAACGTTCCATGTTGCAACACTCTACATTGATCAGTAAGGCAAGAGAAGAGGACCCTTGCCTTACCTTTCCGCCCATTGCTAATAATAGATGAGCCGAGAGCTACTAGCGTGTACCGCCTGGGTACTCCGTAGTCAAGGCCCAATAATTTCCTGAACCCTGAATAATGGGATTGTGCTGAGAGCATAGCTTCATCATGCCTGTTGTCATTTAATTGGCAAGGCAATCGCTTGCGGTTTTCAGGTCAAAATACCTTGGTGTAAACCCCCTCAGCTTAACTATCAGTCACCAGAGTAAATTGCTGTGCTTTAAGCCTCGCTATCCATAAAAGCGTGCCATCTACATAGATACAGCTAGATAGTGCCTGTTAATCGCTTTGAATCCAGGGTATGCTGAGTGTAGAACTTGCCCGTTTCCAACTCCATTGAACTGCTCAATGCTTTGCGAATGTTGAGAAAATACAAATGATCCACCCATGTAATAAACCAGAATGTACTCACGAGGTTGAGATGAGTAGGAAATCAAGTCAATGCATGATCAAGTCCTGGAGTTAACAGCATATGAGTACCGGGGAGCACTGTAGGGTAACTTTACTTGGTGCTGTATGGGGATTTAAAAAAAAAGAGGTCAGTCGGCGACTTGAGGTGTCTCGGGGAATTCACTTCATATAAAAGAGGCTAGTTGTCCCAAGATAGTACTGTACTAAGAAATTGTTCTTTTCTTCGTGTCTCGACTTTATTATTATCGATTTCGCTTCCATACGTCGGTTCATATATCAACCCACAATACCATATCTTTCACCTCGCCAATCGTCAATATGTGCTTCGGCGTAACATGCGGCACATGCTGTCAGTACCGTCTCCAGATCCAAGTTAATTGAAAACTGACAGCCATTCAGCAGGGAAAGCCTGGCGCGGCTGCGGTAGTCATGTCGAGAACGTCTTTGCTGGAGTCCCAGAGAAACAATGGTGCACCTGCTCTCCACGTACCAAAATCAACGGCGTAGAGTACCCCCCGCCTGCCAAGTTCGAAGTTCCAGGCCTGCGATGGCTCACGAGCATGTTTGGCGGAGGTGAGCCAGCTGGAGGACAAAAGGCAGAGGCAAAGGGGAAGCAGGAGTTGTAGGAATGTATCTAGAAGGGGATTGACACTCGTAGTTCCTGTTCACTCCTGATGCCGCAATCGAAGATTGTAGCAACGTCACATATAACGATGTATATGTCGGGGGTTGAGATAACCCTGTAACTTGACCGGCCGGAAGTCGGCGTTGGACCGGCGTCGTGCCGGAGAGACGAAGACTGGATAGAATTGTAGTGTAGGAAATGACAAAGAATAGGGCGCCAAGTTACCTAGGTACTGTAGTACTTGTTCGAACTAACTCCAAAATCGCTTGGCAATTTATGAAACATTGTTGTAAATGTTACCGTTTTGGTTGGTTCCATTTCATCAATCCCCCCCCGGCCCGGTTCGTTTGAAGCCAATTCTTGATATTTTGCGGGGAAGAAGTGAAGACTGTCAAGGAGTGAGGAGCTCGAATGTGGAGAAGGAAACATCATGACTAGCAAAAGAATGAGGTAGGGAAACCTTTGACACGATGGGCATTCGACAAAGTGAGTACTCATTGATGATAGGATGTGCTATCAAACCACTGTAGTATTTAACCTAGCATTGTAGGCACATTGAATTGACTTGTATCAGGTGTCCCGGACTCGCCTTGATTTTTTTATTGTTATTGCTACTCTTCCGTCGGCAATTTCGTGTCAAACTTCCTGATTTGATGACTCAGAGCCCTTTTCCCACCTGTGACCACATTAGTTCTCTTATCAATACATAGATACAGTACTGTAGAACACTAAGTCCTCCTCCGGTACTTGGCCGATTCCCGGCATGCCGATAAGTTAAGTTCCTGTCCTCCACTTGGTTTCTATCAGATTGGTATTAGTACTAGATAACGCGCAATATCTTCTCCGCCTCTCACCAAGACTCTCTCCCTCCTTTCACTTCTCTTCCCTCTTTCAAACTTGAACTCAGGAACTCTCTCGGTTGGTGATCTACCATCAGTCACAAATCTTAATAGTCGACCATGCTGCTGTTATCTCCCACCTTAGTAGCCGGCGCGGCTGTGCTGTTCCTCATCATTCACATTGTCACTCGTCTCACTGCGGCCACTTCAAAAATCCCTGGTCCGACATTGACCAAGTTCACCTCTCTCGTGTTAAAATGGCATGAGCTTGGAGCAAACCGTACCATGTATATTCATCAACTGCATCTAAAGTACGGCCCTGTTGTCCGAGTTGCGCCCAATGAGGTCTCTTTTACCTCGCCCGCGGCTCTCAAAGAGATTTATAGCTCTGGAGGTAGTGGATATGACAAGACTGAGTTTTATAGACTCTTTGAAGTTTTCGGCAGAAAGTGAGTTACCGCCGAAGACTAGACCCTTTGTTACTTGGACAAACATGTCGTGATCGATTGTACTGACGGTGCCAAAAAGAACCATGTTTTCAACCTTGAACAAGGGTGATGTAAGTCGACCTGGAGGGCCAGTTTAGCAACTATATTACACCAGCTAACTTGAACACAATCAAGCATGCCAAACGTAGGAGACTCATCGGCGATCGCTATGCCAACAGCAACGTCATGCGAGCTGCACCCCTTGCCGGAATCCAAGAACGATCCAGGAACTTTGTCGAGCGATGTGTCAGCTCTCCCAATGGCACTGCAGACATTTTCGTAAGTTACCTTGTTCGAAATTACTTGCCTTCTTGTGGCACTCAACTGACAAATTTGGTTAGATGGGTACGCCAGCAGAGGGTTGAAAAGATTAAGTGATACTAACATGACCAGCTCTTCACTCATATGCCTGCGATTGTGTCACTCATCAGCTTCTGCATCCTTATGGCACCAACTGCCTGAAAAAACCAGGAGGATGAAGACATGATGCACGAGGTCGTTGCCGACGACAGCTTACAGAGTAGGTGTTTGTCGGAGGCAGGCATTTCATGGGTATCTGAAGCTAAGCAACATTATTAGACCGACTCGTTCAGCATTGGAACCCAGTACTTCATCGTCTTGTTTCGCGAGTTCTTGCCATGATTGCTAAGCCCCGAGACATACCACTGGCTACCAACTTTGTCCTTGAGAAGGCCAAGGAAGAGGGAGCCGCCGACTTTACCGTGCTCAATCGCCTCAGAGACAAGAATGGTGTGCTGGATACCGTTGATATGGCCGCAGAATGTATGGATCACATGGCCGCAGGCATCGACACTACCGGCGATGTTCTTTGCTTCCTCATGTGGGAGCTATCACAGCCTAGATCACTCGAGTATCAACGTCGGCTTCAACAGGAGATGCGCAGCAACCCCGACACGCCCCCCGAGGATCTCAAGTTCCTGGATGCTGTACTAAATGAGGGCCTGCGCTGCTTCCCTGCAATTCCTATGTCTCTACCTCGATACGTCCCCCAGGGTGGCCGAGTCATTGATGGATATGCTTTGCCAGAAAAGACCACAGTCAGCTGCCAATCATACTCCGTCCACCGTATCAACGACGACGTTTTCCCCGATCCAGACACTTTCAACCCGGATCGATGGCTCGAGACTGAAGGCGACGCAGACAGAAGGCGAATTCAATGGGCATTCTCCAGCGGTGGCCGAGGATGTGTAGGAAAACAGTAAGTTTTACTCCTATAGGAGTGATTTCTGAGTCTCCGTTGTAAGAAAGGAGAGCAACTAACTGACCATCTCCCTAGTCTTGCCATGGCCGAAATGAAGACGCTGTTGCGTGACGTTTACAGTGAATATGAGACCAGACCAGATGCTTCGATGAAGTCGGAACAGATGGCGATGGACGATCAAATTATTTCCTCTCGACCTCTTGGCAAACGATGCCTCCTCCAATTTGTACCCATCAAGGACATTTTGGAGAACAAGTAAAAGTAGAAGAGGCATGCGAGAATCTGAAACTGTTGAATCAATCTGCGACGAGTAGCCAAGGAACATTCAGAGAATGATATTATTATAAGAATGAGAAAAGAGTAAATAAGAATGAAAAGGCAGAATAACAGGTGCTGTGGTTTGGTTTTCTATGAAGACTGGATCCCATAATAGCTTCCATTGTATCTCCTGATTCTCTTCGGAGTTACCGCAGGTCAAATAATCAACCAGTTGACAGCAGTTTCACGACTGCGTGCCCAAGGCAGCCGCTATAAGGCCTCAAAAGTTGTGCGTTTGGAAGGAGCTGGTCCGCAGGTGGTCTAGAACGACAAGCCTTGGCACGTAAAGAGCACAGTAAACTCCATGTCCATCAACTGTCTTTGCTCAACTGCCACGACAACGACATTCCCTGCAACTCCACCCCTTTCCCCAGTAAAATCTGGCACCTGCCCGCCAGCCACGCCTGCTATACCTTAGTACTGTATGCAGGAAGCACTGTCAATTGTTGGCAAAACACTGCACGCACTGCAGTCACCCATGACTGAAACAAGACAGCTGAGATTTAGTACGTCTTTATTTATCAAGTACAGTATAACATCAAATACGTAGTAGTTAGTAATGAACAGAAGTTATTGGGATATGAAGCAGAAGGCTTTATACGCAATACATTCGAGACTGAGACTTATAACCTTACCTTGCAGTTGTTATTTAGTGCCTGGATAAGCAACAAATATCCTGTGCTTCATGGGTAGGTAGGTCGGGACGTGATGAAGTGTTCTGTTTAGTATCACAGTTTTGCAAGCACGTTTTTTTTTTGCCGCTTGCCCCGTTCTTTCTCTCTTCAACATTTGTCCGGCCCTAACCATCGCCCCTCCCCTCCTTCTCTTTATAGTATTTCTCCTCTTCTGCCTTTCGCATTTTTTTTCTTCTTCCTCTCCTCTTTTTTCCTTCTTCCCCTTCAACACTCCTAGACTCTGCATCTCACCAAGAGACAGACGAACGTCTTCCCTTCTTATCAAAACACCGCAGCCAACCTTGCACCGTGCATAGCACAGATTTCGCCCGCAACCACCTTCCGTCGATCATCGTCGCTTGTCTGGTCCTTCCAGTACGGCCTATTGAACACTTATATCTCCTGTCAAGGCACACTGCTGTTTATGTATAAGCACGACCAGCTCTCCGTCTCCAGACACCTCTTCAAGCTGCAGTTATTTCGCATACCGCGGAAACCTTGTAGCCCCGACATCAGTTCCGACGGTTGAAATTGAAACTCTTTGGAGGCCACAGTTGTTAATGCCTGCCTTCCAGTATCTCAGTCCTCATCCGGTTCACCTTATGTCAACCAAAGATCCTCTCGGCCAGTGATTTCCACCTACACAGCTTCGCTCGTCTACAGCTCCCTTTTGGTACCTTCCAAATCTCTTCATGACGTTTGCATTCTCTTGAAGAGAACCACATCACTAGCATCGCTCACCAGCTCGCCTTAAAACATAAAAAACCCACATCACTCTCAATACCGCCAAGATGTCTCTCGTCAACGTCCGCCGCGATGTCAGCGACGCCTTCTATCGCTACAAGATGGAGCGTCTGCAGACCAAGATTGAAGGCAAGGGCAACGGCATCAAGACCGTTGTTGTCAACCTGAGCAGCGTTGCCGCTTCTCTTGCCCGCCCCGGCGCCTATGTAATCAAGTATTTCGGTTTCGAGCTTGGTGCCCAAACCAACATTGATCCCAAGGATGATCGCTGGATCATCAACGGTGCCCACGAAGCTGCCAAGCTTCAGGACCACCTTGACGGCTTCATCAACAAGTTCGTTCTCTGCAAGAAGTGCAAGAACCCCGAGACCGATGTTGTCATCAAGGATGATCGCATCCTGCTCGACTGCAAGGCCTGCGGTCAGCGCACTGATGTCGACATCCGACTCAAGCTCAGCGGTTTCATTCTCAAGAACCAGCCCAAGAAGGGCAAGAAGGACAAGGCTGAGCGTCGAGCCGCTAAGAAGGCTCGACAGAACGGCACCGCTAACGGCAACGGTCAGAACGGCCAGAACGGCCAGAACGGCCACGCCAGCGATGAGGGTTCTGAGAATGGTTCTAACGAGAACGGCTCCAACGAAGATGCTGGCAGCGATGACGAGTTCCAGAAGATGCAAGCCGAGGCTCCCGAGATCGCCACTGAGACCGAGGCCAAGGAGCACGAGTGGGCTGTGGACATGACTGAGGAGGCCGTTAAGGCTCGCCAGGCTTCCCTTCCCAGCGAGTTCAAACAGAAGCTCAACATGGGAGACGAGGATGATGAGGATGGCGAAGGCGGTGGCAACACTGTCTACGACGCTCTCGGTGACTGGATCCAGGACCAAGCCACTGAGAAGGGCGGCATCGACAATGTCGAGTCAATTGATATCTACGTCAAGGCAAAGGAGCTTGGTATCGAGGGCAAGCACCGAAGCGTTCTTGTTCTTGTCCAGACCATCTTTGATAAGAACATCATTGCCCAGATCTCCAAGCGTGCTAGCATGCTGAAACAGGTATGTTTTCCGTCTTTTTTTTTTCTAAATAATATGCATGATTGCTGACCGAATCTAGTTCATCACTTCTGAGCGTCATGAGAAGGCCCTTCTCGGCGGTACTGAACGCCTCATTGGCTCCCTTGCTGAACAGAACCCCGACATGTACCAGTCCGTTGTCAAGGTCCTTCAGTTGTACTACCATCACGACTTGATTAGCGAAGACGTTGTTACCAAGTGGGGTAGCAAGGCCAGTAAGAAGTATACCGATATCAGCACTTCCAAGAAGGTTCGCAAAGCTGCTGAGCCTTTCCTTACCTGGCTTGCCGAGGCCTCGTCCGAGGAGGAATCTTCTGATGAGGAGTAAGGATTGTTTGTGGTTGCTATGATAGTTGGAGATAGTCTTGTCCCCAAGTTGTGAGATTTGGCTCGATGAGGCTAATTTAATCATCTGAACTTTTTTGTTCATTTTGCTGAGAAATCGAGGTTGACGATTGTTTTTGTTGGTGTATTAATTTGATCTATCACAATTCCACTCATCGTTTTATCTTCATATGAAGCAATGCTATAGATAACCGTGATAGTTTTGCCTTGAAAGGTTGACCACTGTTGACTCCTTGGTTACAAGATTTAACAGAGGCCAGGATTCGTAGGAAAGGGTATCATGTTATTTCATTGCCGAGTCTAGTTGTAGAAAGAATACTGCGCTTCTAGCAGTAATGCCTTTAAGATCTCAGAATTAGGTTTCTGCCTCGTCCCAGGCTAAGCATCCGTCATGTTAGCCTCCCTAGATTCATCCTCAGTCTTCGCTGATTCATCGCCATTCTGCAGCGCTGTGTCCTCCTCTAGTGTGGCATCCTTATTGCTGCCATAGATGAAGGCGCTCAGTGACTCGGTAGAGGTATCCAGATCATCATTGGTGATGGCCGCGTTGAAGACATCACCCTCTTTGGCAAGCTCAAGCTGTGCTGGCAAGTTTTTGAGGGATTCCTGTATGTAGCTGTCGTCTCTCCCGGAAGACTTGAGACGTTGCTCGAAAGCTTCGGGACTAGGGGGCTTGATGACAATGTATCGTGCCTCAAAGTCCATGTCTTTGGCATATTGAGCGGCCTGGTGAGTTGGCAATCCTGATCAGTTTACTGCAGAGATAAATACGTGTACTCTTCGATGCTGTCTTACCTCCATGTCGAGTTCGATTATGGGTACCTTGCCCAACTCGGTCACGGCATCAATGGCCTTGGTACTTGTCCCGTAGTCAACGCCATCGCGGGTACCCGATTCGATAAGACGATCACCGTCACGGAGCTGGTTGAATTCTTGCGCCTTTACGAAATGGAACGTTTTCCCGTTCACCTCGCCCTCTGCAGGGTCCCGCGTTGTATGTCTTACAACAGTCGCAAATACCCCTCTGTGCTTCTCCATGAGTTTTGCAATTAGAGCCGATTTGCCTGATCCCGTAGGCCCTGAGATGATAATGGGTTCACGGTTACTAGGCATGTCCGTATCGTCTGCTGTTGCATCATCGTCATCCTTGCGGTCGTCATCGTTTTCTGTGAGCTCTTCAAAGACAACACCGATATTCTTGGGGTCGTCGATCTTGTCAAAGGCAGCCAACTTTGTCCTGGCAGCGATGCGAAGGGCTCTCCAGCTTTTGCTTGCCTTGCCTGCGATGGCGGCTGCTTTGGTCTGGTCATTTGATGGCATTTGAATCTCAAACTCATCGTCCTGGATCTTTCGCTTGAAAGTGTCGAGCTCAGGTATTTGATATCTTTCCTTTTCTTTGAGACGCTGCATACCTTCACCTTCCTCCTGCGCACGAAGAAAATCTAGAGAGACTGAGCCCATGGGGACTGCCCTGAGGCGCTTGCTTGTAGCCATGCGTTGGACTGCCTCCTTTGCTTCGACAAAGATGGCCGGGGAGACGGGGTCACGTTTGATGGGCTGACAGCCCTCGATCTTCCAGCGAACCCAGTTCTTATCTCTAGCCAGCACGGTTTCGACCATTCGATAAAAATAAGGACCATCAGCGCCCTGGCGAAGGTAATCGGCGATTGTCTTTTTCATCTCGTTGGCCCATTTGCACTATGCCAATGTTAATGCATGTTGGCGTAGCAATAACGACACGACTTACATCTTCTTCACTAAGCACCTGGTCCATGTATGTGACTGCCTTGTTCATGGATGATATTCCTCCAAGTTTCTCACGGGCTTGCGCCGACAAAGAAAGAAGGAAGTCCATTATAATGAGGGCCTGCACCAGGACGTGTCGTCGAAAGGACAAGTCGCTGATCTGGATAGTTGTTAAAAAAAAAGAGCCTGAAGGGGTCGTTGCTAATACCGATGATACATACCTCCAACTCAAAAAGATCCCTGCTAGTCAGGTATTTGGGATTAAATGCAGTGGCACCATCGTCGTCGCCGTGGCCAACATCGTCACGGCCCTCCTCCCTCTTGCGTTTGAGGCTCCGCCTAGTGTCCTCTGCTGATTTCCGGCTACCGCGGTCATTGTGAATTGTCTGGAAGACCTTGAGTGTTGCGCCGAGACTCTCCTTGAAGGATGACAAGTTGGCAGGCTCAAACAGTTTCTTGGGCTGACTAAAACTTTCTTGTAGGGACCAGAAGAAGGGATACAGCTCATCGGGTGTCATGACTCTGTCGGTTTTCTTGGTGTCTGTCGTCTTGGGAGTTCCAGTCCCCTTTGACTCTGTCTGACTCTCAGCTGGTGTATCAACATCCATCTGGCCATCGCCGGCAGCTGGGGACGTCTCGTAGGTGGTGACATTTTCGACATGGTATTCGCCCCGTAAGTTTACTGAACTCTTGTCACCAAGAGGGAAGCTCTGGAACATAAAGATGAAGACTCGTCCGCAGAAGGCGGTATCTTCGGCACGGGAAAGACGCCGCAAGAGCTCGTTACAACTCCGTAGGATAATAAGCTGT
This sequence comes from Fusarium dimerum, assembly GCA_013623525.1. Lineage (NCBI taxonomy): Eukaryota > Fungi > Ascomycota > Sordariomycetes > Hypocreales > Nectriaceae > Fusarium > Fusarium dimerum. The sequence goes on along the minus strand of JABGLY010001040.1, from coordinate 8,857 downwards.
TTTTGCCTAAAATGGTTCGCCGTTATTCGTTCGCGTCTTGATTCGAGAAAGTCAAAGATCTTTCTGCACCCCCTGGTGGTTTGGCTGTCCAATAACTCCTCCGCTAACCAGAATAATAGGGCAGGATCGCATTGTCCGTCGTCTGAGAGTATTGAGAGGATGTCAAAGAGATTCCATACTTGAACGAATTCGGGAGAGTCGATTTCAGTCGTCGCCTGTGACTGTTAGTATCGCTTTGATGGCTGATAGGGGACAGGTAATATCTAATCTTACAATAAGATCAATAAAGATACTTCGAGCAGCAGTCTCAATCATAGCGAATAGTCGACTCTTTACTTGCTCACTAGCTTCGGAGTCTTTGGAACCTTCAGGCCCGGTAAGCTGAGCTGCCGCTGCGTTGACCTTTTCAGAGATATTGTCAAAGTCGGATTTGTTCAAAGCAGGTTCGATTTCTGTCGACTGTTTGGCGTTTCTTGCCTGCGACAGAAGCTCAAGAAGAACATTTCTGAAGGCTGCAACGCCTGGCGTGGCTGGGTTGTTCGCATCAAGAGTGGTCATGTTGGATGAAGTGATCAGGCTCGCGTGGGAAGCGAGTAATTCAAGCTGGCATAGGAAGTGATCTCGCGTTGGAGTGAATCGATGTAGACCTGGTCGAGTTTCGAATGCGATTTAATGGCTCGGAGAATAAGTATGGTATGAGTGAAAAGAAAGAGTGGAAGGAAGGATTAAAATCGCTAGTGAGGATTTACTAAAGAATGACAGATTGAATCTTGAACAAGAACAAGGCAAGGTTGATGTTGCGACAACCTAAGTAAGTAGGTAGGTACCTAGGTAGATAGAGCTTTGGAGTTGAGCATTGGAGAAGGCTGAAGCAGTAGCGCGACAGGACTTGACTTGGCTTGGCTTTCTAAGTAGCGATGCCAGCAGGAAACATTATCTGTAGTGGAGTTCCGTGCGCCGCACCAGGTATAAGTTTATCCACTGTACTTGTAACTGCGCTGTGGCTTTGTCCCAGCAGCCACTGTTTGTGGACCCTTCCATGCGAGGCTGAAATTTCAACGACGGTAGCTGCCAGAGACGAAGGAACGTCACTTTTTTGAGAATTTCATACCTGAGCTCTAGCTTCACCTTCACCCTCAGCGTTTCCTCGAGTTCTTTGCGCGTCTACTGGCGTCTCGTCTGGCCTTCTCGCTCGTGGCCTTGTTGTGTCACTCGTTTCAACCTTGTATCTCATCTCATCGACACCGACAACACCCCCCACCCCCCAGACGCGACGAGAATCTGGGAATGTCCAACGTGAAGCGCCTCCGAAGCAGCGGCGCTGCAAAATCGCAGAAACAGCCCGAACCCGCGACAAAATCCAACGATGGGCGCCCAACTCCGGCGGAGGTCGAGGAGGAAGAGCATCAATTTGTTCAGATCGCCCGCAAAAACTGGTTGAAAAGCACCAAGAAGCCAGCTAAATTGAAGGTCAAGAACGATGTCCTCAAGAGCATATGGGATGTACTCGAGCGCGAAGGGTTTCAATACAAGTCTCTACTCCTCCTTGAGAGTTTACAGACTTTGGAGAGGTGTGCTCATTATGCTATTGAGACCGCCTGGAGTAAAATTTGCTAATTTGTTGATTGCTATAGCTACCTATGGCCGGGGTATATCGAGGAATCATCAAATTTTCATGTCCTATTAATCGCATTGATTGCTAATGTCAAACGACGAGAGCACCTTGAAACATGGGGTGAGCAAAATAGTGCAAAGAAATTAGTATCCAACCCATTCTAACCATTCCCAGAGCTATTCGAGGACAAACCAGCCGATTTCTCCTCCCTATTCCGCCGCCTCCTGTCCATGATGCTCGACCAGACTCTTTCCGCGACTCTCCGAACTCAGCTGCTATGCTTTCTTACCTATGCATTTCAAAGCCTCGACCGCGCCATCGTACGCAAAGAATGCGCTCCACTGGTTTCGATCGGCATCTGGCACAATCTGTCTACAGAGCAGTCACGAGAATCCAAACTGGATCAAGTTCCACACTTGCGGAAGGCCTGGAAAGCATCACACAAGCGATACGAAGCTGCAGATGAGCCCGGAAAGGCTCGACTACGATTTGAGCGGTCATGGCTGTATACACTTTTGCTCAACTTTTTAGAGACCTTGTACACGGTCAATAGCAAACCAGGTGTGAATGGATAACTCAATTTCTGCGATGGCATAACTAACAGCTCGCTAGACCAGGTTCTATACTGCGAGAGATTCACCGAGTTTCTTTCCGACATTCAAAGTCAGCTTCCTACCAGGCGTTATGTCAATACTCTGATTCAGGATCTCCATCTAATCGCAGCCATGAAGCTGTCTCCCATGTTCCATGACGAAGAGAATGCATTGCTCCGGGAAATGCATGCCCTTCTCTCCCATTACACATTCTTTACTGTTGACGACCAGTCCGGCGCCCAACACAGCCTGACAGAAGCATACGACAAGCATTGCGCATCTCTTGGGAAGTTACAACGGATTGCATTGAAGCACTTCAAGGACAAGCTGACAGTCTTGGCCCTTTCCAACTACGGTGCCATTGATCAGCGCGATGATCTCCAAGCCCTGCTTGAGCCTCTGGAAGATGCTGAGCTGTTGCAGCTGGCTACGTTGCTTAACCTTCGGACTCAGTATCCTGAGAGTCTTAACCTTCCTATTGGTCGAAAATTCCTACTGGAGATTCTGCTTACAACGTTTGAGCGCAGGAAAACCTTTCAAGAGATGGCCCGGAACATGTCCCTGGTACCTACAGAGCAGACCCTGTTTGATAGCAAGTTCCAACAAGCCGAGAACTACGATGGATCACACCCAATGGCGCTCCCCAAATTGAACCTACAATATCTCTCTGTTGGCGATTTCCTCTGGCGAGCCCTCATCCTATACAGATGCGAATCTTTCTACGGTGTGCGCAAAGATGTCGAGTCGGCCCTGCGACGACTGCGCCCTGAATCTAAGCGCCCCGGCGAGACAAGCTTCCAAGGCTTCTCCAAGATGGCCATGGCCATCCCAAAGCCAGCCATTCTTGAGGTTGTACCGCCTCTTGTGGGTGACGATAAGCCTTCCATGGTGCGAGCCGAGGTGACTGTAGATGTTAGGCGCTTAGGCGAAGGCGTGCGACGAGAATGGGATGCGCTGAGACAAGGAGATGTGGTCTTCTTGCTTGCTGTTGAGCCTCCATCGGGCAAGTCCATTAACAATGGTGGGGAGCCACTCAACGAGGCCGAACGGCTGGGTGTCACGGTTGTGCGAACTGCCGAAATTTTCCAAATCACCGACGAGAAGGGGCGACAGGTTCGGGATGGAGCCTCAAACCTGGACAGCAAGCGTCGCATTCAGCTCAAGCTAGATCCTCAGACTTATAGTAGGGATGCTGAAAGGGTAGTAGCTGGGCAGCCTGACGTGTACGGCCAGATCAACCTGCTTCTCAGACGTGGTAGGAGAGAGAACAACTTCAAGCCTGTCCTTGAATCTATTCGAAGTCTTGTTCTATCGGATGTCCCACTGCCTTCTTGGCTTCATGAGGTATTCCTCGGCTACGGAGATCCTGCTGGAGCAACATACAAGAACCTACCTAATCGAGTCCGCAAGGTTGACTTCAGGGACACATTCTTAGACTTTCAGCATCTTACTGAGAGCCTGCCAGGCAAGATCATTGACCCCGGCGACGAGGTGTCTGGAAGCTTTGGACCCCCTTATGTCCTGGAGTCCGTTGACAAGGTTGAAGAGCCGAAGGGATCTAAGCCATCAAAGAAGCGTCGTAGAGACGCCGACCCGGCACTCATCTCGGAGATTGAGACGCTCAAGGTCACTACTTATAAGCCTCCGAACCCCGGCCCCTACCCCATCGATGCCCCTCGAACCAACTCGGTCCGCTTCACTCCAGCTCAGGTCGAAGCAATCACATCAGGCACACAACCTGGACTTACCGTCATCGTCGGACCTCCTGGTACTGGCAAGACAGATGTTGCTACGCAGATCATCAGTAACATCTACCATAACTTCCCTGAGCAAAAAACGCTGCTCGTTGCGCATAGCAATCAGGCCCTCAACCAGCTCTTTGCCAAGATTGTTGCCCTTGACATTGATGAACGACATCTTCTTCGTCTGGGACACGGCGAGGAGGAGTTGGATACCGAGGCCAACTTTGGCAAGCATGGACGAATCGATTCCTTTCTTGCAAACCGTGATCGTTACTTGATAGAAGTTGGAAAACTTGCTGCCAGCCTGGGAGCACCTGGTGCGCACAACAACTCGTCAGAGACAGCTGGTTACTTCAAAAAGGTCTATGTCGACCCTGCGTGGAACAAGTTCCTCCAGGTCGCCGAGGCTGATACAAGCAGCGTTGTCGATATCGTCGAGTCGTTCCCCTTCTTGACCTACTTTTCGGACGCGCCCCAGCCCCTTTTCCCAGCCGGCGGTGACCGGGACAAGATTCTAGACGTTGCACATGGCTGCTACAGACACATTTCCAAGATCTTCTCCGAGTTGGCTGACGCGCTGCCCTTCGAGATCCTCCGACGTGATCGTGACAAGGCAAACTACTTGCTGACCAGCGAAGCGCGGATCATCGCAATGACGACAACGCACGCGGCCATCAGGAGGAGCGAAATCGCGTCCCTAGGCTTTCACTATGACAATGTCGTGATGGAAGAGGCAGCCCAGATCACCGAGATAGAGACGTTCATGCCCCTGGCGATGCAGAAGCCCCAGAACGGTCAGTTGGCTTTGCAGCGGGTTGTCCTCTGCGGGGACCACTTCCAGAACTCTCCTGTGATCCAGAGCCTGGCCTTCCGCCACTATGCCAACCTAGAACAGTCACTCTTCTCTAGGCTTGTGCGGCTGGGTGTGCCAACCATCACGCTCGACCAGCAGGGTCGTGCCCGCCCATCGATCGCTAGTCTGTATCAATGGCGGTACCCGAAGCTGGGTAATCTACCCGACGTACAGAACAAGCCTGAGTTCATCAAGGCCAATGCTGGATTCAAGTTCGATTACCAATTCATCAACGTGCCCGAGTATAAGGGCCGGGGTGAGACAGAGCCTACACCGCACTTTATCCAAAACCTGGGCGAAGCCGAGTATGCGGTGGCCATGTATCAGTACATGCGCCTACTCGGATACCCGGCTGAGAAGATCAGCATTCTGACGACCTACGCTGGCCAGCGGGCGCTGATCAAGGATGTTCTTGGCCATCGATGTGCCCGTAACCCCATCTTTGGTCTACCCAAGGCTGTGGCTACGGTTGACAAGTACCAGGGTGAACAGAACGACTGTAAGTTTCCCTTGGTGTAATTACACTGACGCGTTTGAACTCGGCTAACATTTTGAATCTGATAGACATTATCCTCTCACTCACTCGAACTTCACGTGTGGGTTACCTGCGAGATGTCCGACGCATGACAGTCGCTCTGTCTCGAGCACGGCTGGGTCTGTACATACTTGGTCGACGAGAAGTCTTTGAGGCGTGCCCGGAGCTCCGACCTGCATTTGACGTATTGCTGCAAAGGCCTGATAAGCTGATGCTGGTGACGGGAGAGCTGTGGCCGACCGAGAGAGAAGTGACAGAAGGAGATGAAGCAGTGGACGGGGAGGCAGCAATGGAAGGTGTGGAGCATCTGGGTCAGTATGTGTTTGAGATGACAAACACCAAGGTGAAGCAGCTACAAGACGAACAGGGTGGGTTGCCGGAGCCCATCATGGAGGAGCCAGGAGAAGGTGACGAGGTGTATGGTCAAGACGAGGATGAGGATGAGGAGAAGGAGGACGTTGAGGCAGACATTCTGGAAGTTCGGGAGGGAGAGTAAGGCATGTTTGGTTGAGAAGCAAAAGCCCGTCGAGAATGGTTTCCTTGTTTTATTTTGAATGTCATGGCGGCGTTGGATGGTGTATTTTGAACCGAGGGTTATATGTAGACTTATATTATGACAAACTAGGATGTGTATATAGTTGTTTCTCTTGCGGTTTGGTTTCTGAGAGTATGAGCATGTCGCGTGAGGAGAATAATCTCTGTGACCGGCTGATTGTTTATGTTTGTGTTGTTATTATTCACTGTGCGGTGATCCCAATCAATGATATTCGGAGTGTCAGCTCTACACCAGCAATACAGCAGCAGCAACTACTGAAAATGCCGGCCAATCGATACTGGGTGACCAACACAAGACACATGGGTAACCCCCTTTTGACAGCAATGGCCATCTCTATGCCATCTTGTAATTTTAAGATTGGACGCTGTGACTGTGACACGGCTTACCGCTGACAAGGGCACAAGACGTATTTGCCGTGGTCTGTGACTTGGCTTTCATTTCAAGACTGAGATTAAATAAGTGTAGTCTCACTGAATCATCTCTTTTGATTTTGTGAAAGAAGGAGAGAGAGAGAGAAAGAGAGAAATTATGGATTCAAATCACCCAGTCTTCGATGTTGATATTTTATTGGGCTACTCGAGTTATTCTTCAGCAAAGTCATTTAGGCATATGCTGAACAGATGTTGGTGTATTTTCAAGGATGGCCATACCTGTGTGGGAGTGACAGATCGACATATTCAGCTTCTGAGTACAGCAGCTGCAAAGAATGAGTCATTCTTTTTTGTTAGTTCATTTCTTTCTTTCTTTCGCTCGTTCGGTCGTTCTTTCATTTTCATCTTGCCATTGTTGTTCTGAATTGGTTGCGCTTGGACATTCATTCTCATAACAAGCACTGAGCGATGAGGTGCCTTGTCAAGAATGAGCGGTGTTGATAATATGGATACCGTATAATATCAGACCAACTGACCTTTGGATTGTATGGGAAAGGAAGAAGGAGGGCTGCTTGTGGTTGATGATGATAATGATGATGATGATGATGATGATGCACCGGCAGCTTGGAAGCCTAGAATAATAGTTGCAGCACTAACTTGGGTACCTTCTCTGCACCTGAACGACATCTAAGATCACTCCAGGGTTCCATATGGCAAATTCGATTGATTTATTCTTGATTTTACTGGCTTCTGACTGAAAGGGGAAAACTCAGAATCATGCCTTCCCTTCTTTCCTGTCCTCTCTTTTCTTTGTGGTTCTTTCTGCCAAGCACCAAAGTTATGGACATGGTATTATGCTCTCCCCTTCCTTGTCTTGCGAATAAAACATCCCCAGGTTTCTTCTTGTTCCATTCGATTAGCCACATGGTCCAAGCGTCTGGTCCTCAACTACAAAACCATAAATATCTAAGATACCTACAGTAGGTATCTTGGCCACTGTAATTATAGTGTACATCCTCCGTAAACTTCAAGGTTTCTCGCCTTCGCCTTGTCCGACAAATGAGTTGGGCCGGACCCGGGCCACCGGATTGTCATCCGCGAGCAGCTTCCTAGCTTAGAGGAAAGCGACATGACCTGTTTTCTGTTCCCTTTTGAGTGGGTGATACATGAGACGTGATACACGGGCCATTTCATCATTTAAATCCAGATAAGAAGGGAGCCAGTCACTCTCTGAGATAGATCAAACCCTTCAAAAAGATGCAGACAGTGTTGAACAAGTTTGTAGCGCAGGCATCTACCTACAGTCATTTACACAAGACTAACATGACTTGCAGAAATCATGCATGGAAGAAAAAAAAGGCACAAGAAACAAATTAATGCCTGCTGATTCACGCACGTGAAAATTGCCCCAATCACTCAGAACTCAGATAACACTTTTTACCCTCTTTTTTCTTTTTCTCTCTTTCATGTTATTTGTTACTCAGCATCTTGGCTCAATGGTTGTCAGTTGGCTGAAATATCAAACAGGCAACCCCATGAAACCCTCCTCCCACCCAAAAAAGAAAGAAAAAATCAACTGGACCTACAACACCCATCCTCACCTAGAACACATTAGCGTGCCCTTCTCCCGTGGGGATTGACGTAGCAACCGAGTTTCCCTTGTGCCCTCGTCCTATTTTCTTTAGTACTCTGTGTGTGTGTGTGTGTTGGTTGTGTGTGGGAGGAAGGAAGGAAAAAGTGGTTTGGTTTTTTTCCCCTTCCACTTCTTTCTTTCTCTACCTACCTACCTAGGGACCTAGGGACCTAGGCATTCTTCGACATAACGAGACTCGAAAACGGTTTGATACATAATTCATGTTCTCAAACCTCGTTCACATTCATGCGTTCTGCTTGCAACCGTACAATGTATTCTTAATCACTATACCCCCACTACCATGCCATGGACAATCCTGACTCCACGTCAGGGCATTGATTCATATTTCTGAGTCAAAGAGAAAGATTCTGCCTGACGATTCATATACAGTGCGAAAGAAATTGGCCTGGGCTAGTTGCTAGGTGAACTGACCATTGGAGAACGCCCCCTAACTCATCAGTGAACGTCAGCCCTCATAGTACTGCGCATCAGTGACTACCCTAAGGCCTAACGCCAAACAATGGGTTCCAACGCCATCTTAAAACCCCCGTACTCACCCACTATAGCCGCAGGGCTCATCGCACCGTGCGTCTCTTTGTTGCCTCACCATTCCCACACCCTGTCCATTACCATTCAATCACTCCTTCCCTCTTTCCTTCCTTCCTTCTCTCTTCCTAGGACTCGGAAAGAGGAACCACACACAGTGCTCATAGCCCGCACACCCCCCCAATCTCCTTCCCTCTAGTACTCTATCAAACTTCTCGCCCCCCTTCCCACGCTTCCCACCCCCCATATCAAATCCTGCTGCCCAAATTTTTTTTTGTCGATTTCCTCTTTTAAAATCCTCACCATTTCATCAACCTCCCTGGTCCGGTGGAAAATAATCCTCACGAGACCCTGTTTCCATTTGCATTTGCATTGGATTCTGACCTATACCTCACAATAAAGGACCATATCCC
>JABGLY010001038.1:0-39604 GCA_013623525.1 Fusarium dimerum | reverse complement strand
GAGAGAAGAGAAAGGTAGAGCCTCTTTCGCCGTGTGATGCAGTACCCGGGACCCACGAAGCAATGGCTCTGGGGAAGACCGAAATTCCGTTGGCCACAGGAGGGGGAGGAAGGAGATGGGGAGGGAGGGAAGACGAGGCGAAGAGCGATGGAGGGAGGTGGAGGCGGAGGAAGAAGAGGACGAGGTAGCGGAAGAGGGAGAGTGAGAAGGAGGAGCTCTGATGCGGTTGATGATGGTGGTTGGATTGATATGATAATTGGAGGACAGGAATTGGAAATGGAGAACAGGACCATGGGTGAATCAAACCAGATCTCTCATGTTAACATGGAAGGGGAAAAAAAAAAGAGATCCCAATCGTTGTCTTGAATCACCAAATACAGCAATTCCCAATGGAAGTCAGCAAAGGACAGACTGTAAGAGTGTAACAAACAGACGGGTTTTCAGTGGATACTCCCACTAGCTAACCCCCCGTCCTCAATGGATACCAAACCCACTGTCCGCCTGAGAGCTCTCTTCTTCCTTGGTTGGCTTCTTTTTTTGGGCGGGCAGCTTCTTGTACTGTAACCTGGCCATGGAGAAACAGGGCGGCTGCTAGTTTGTTGATGTCCACTGAAACCAGAGGTGTTGTGTTTGTTCCACTTGCCCATAGCTCCAGAGCTTCACTTCTAACTTGTGGTCCCTTACTTGGGGCCTATCAATCCCCAACTCGTACCTATGGTTGACAAGTAGATTTCGCCGATGATTGCTGCAGATTTGTCATGACTAGGTAGGCATAATCACTACCTATTGATTGAGGTAATGAACGACGCGAGCATTAAATACGTTATGCTCAAGATTTGCCGATAATTCCAATATATTAACTGGAATCCTCATGTCTGCTTCGACCCCCCTCTCCGTTACTGCGACATTCTTCTTACGTTGCGCAGCGCAACATATCTGGACGAGAGAGGATGGAGAGGCAACCGCCCACTCTTGGAGTTGTTGTTGGGGACGAGATCTCCCCACCCTGTGACGCTGTGAAGTAAGTCACTTTTACTTGTAGGTGCATACTAGGTGCCAGCAGTTGTATTTGGTTTCTATTGTAAAATTATGCCTGAACTTCTTTATTCAATTCAACCTCTATAGCAAGTCTTATGGGAGGGAGTACGAGTAAAGTAAGATGCACCATCCGGTAAAAATAAATTGCTGTCATCAAAGCAAGTCATATCTTGCTCACCTGGAATTTACATGTGCCATAGCTGGTGTAGCCATTCCACATATGCAATATGACAAGTCGAACATGCAACTTCGGCAAGGTGAGGTAATTCCTGGCGTGATGGAGTTTAAAAGGGCTCGCCCGGGTTGTTAACACCAGAACAACAGATAAGACTGAACGTAGAAACAAATTCTGAAAGTACATATCGCACTGCTGTGAAGTTGAGTCGAGTATGTCTTCTACATACCATTTTTCATGGTGACGAAAGCTTCCTTTTTCCACCTCATTTTCCTTGCTTTTGAAAACCCGGTCACATTTGCATATGCTACTCTTACTTGCAATGGTACAAGTTAAATTCTACTCTATCTTAACAATCACCTTCCTTCCTAGCAGTATCAAGCTTCATTCATCTGATATGCTGGAAGAGGCAACCTAATGACGCCTTGTGAAGGCAACCCACCTTATCCGGCTTAGAATAAGACACAGAGTATACACTTGCTGGTAGTAATATTCCACCTCGATGTTGAGACGCGCTGCACTGCATTTATTCATTTGAACAGACCGATGCAAAATAAAAGCTTTACTTCCTAGTCCTGCACCATATTAGACGGGAAGTTCCTTGTTTCCAGCGACATAGCCTCCGTATCATGCACATCCCCTTTCGTCAACCCAATCACGAATGATAACCCATCATCTTCACTTCCTATCGTCCGATTGCACCCCGCTCTCAACAACTTAAATAGTCAAGTGAAGCTCTAATATCATCCATCCATTTGCCAAAGGCCAATTGTACATCTATGCTGACACGCTGGTTATATTCATATGGATACAGTAGCAGCGGCATAAATGCCAGTATCAATATCCCCACTGCGTTTTCAGACGGCACTTGGTGCTGGCAAATGCGGCTCTGGTGGAGTTACGCTGAACTGTCAAGCCTGCGCGCGGGGTTTACTTGGTTTTAGACATAGCTCCCTCCATCCACAGTTACCCCCAGCCATGATAGAAACACGAGGTTTGAATCACTCCAACCGAGGGGTTTCCCATCACTTTGGACTTGAGATTCTCTACAATTTTCTTCCAAGAAAGCAGCGTTTACACACAGAGCTTATTTGATGATTCCAGAACATAGCGCCAAAACAACATTATATCATAGCTCCCTCCCCGGTGGAGTTCGTGACCTACCTGCCTACCTACAGTACAGTACCTGCCTACCTAGCAGGTAGCCAAGAACCCCACCCTCTTCTTTCACCTTCCCCAGCCCCAAGAGGAACCTGCAGTAGCTTTAGGGCTGTCTACAGCGAACGCGTGCCAAACCCAACTATAACGATGAAATCGCAGTGAAAGGAACCGAAACCCCCGACAGCTGCCCCAAAAGGTACAGACTGATTGTGACCTCATTCCCTTTACAACCTTGCATTGGTCCAAGCTCCCCCCCCTCCTCTCCTCCCGGCGCATCTATCTCTTTCCCCCTCCATGATCCGTCCTTCTCTCTCTGTACAACGCTGCCCACATCCCTCCTCGCTTCTTTCACATTACAATACTTCTCCCATTTACTGCGGGTGTCTGATCCAAGAACATACAACTGAATAAGCTAAGCAGGGGATTGTCATCCTGCCGCTCCGCCGTCATGGCCTCTCTACCCGCTCAGCACCCCTCTCTGTCCCTCCACCTCTCCGATGCCACCCTTACCCCCCTCATCACCTCAGCCTCGTCTCAATCCCACCTCGAATCCCTCACTTCTCTCACATCCAGCGCCCTATCCTCCCGAACAGCCGTTCTACGCCTCGGTCTCGGTCGTCCTCAGCGTCTTATGGTCGAGTATCCCGATCGCGGTCCTGTCGTTCTACATTCATACCTCGACCCTCGCGATGTCGACTCAACCAATCCACCCGTGACACATGCTGCCCCTGTCACAAGCAGACCAGCCTCAGCAAAGGGCTCGTCAAGCGGAGAACCTAACGCGACGAATCGACCTGAAAGTCCACCAGAAGAAGAAGACCCACGCTCCGAGGACGCCGCACCATTACTTGTCGGAGTCGTTATCGCCGGTTCAGCGGACGATGCGCGTGAAGCTCGTCGTGCATCTGCACGGTTAGAGCGCGTAGGAAAGGACTTTCAAAGGGAATGGGCCGCCGAAGGTCAAGATCGGAGCAATGAGGATGGAGAAGAATGATAGGCCTGCCGGACCAGGCGCGCTTCTCTACATTCTGACGTTTATTCATGTATGAGCCATGCCAATGACACGATGCGATGCGATACCACGATCACGAGGATGGCTCTGAATGGGACATTGGTACAAAGGGGATGGGCAATGAAGAAGCCTTGAGGCTTTCAAGCACAGCTCTCGGATTGACCCCCTTTACACGTACATGATCTTGCCATAATTCATAGACCACACAACCGAGATAGGATATCTCCCCAATGACAATGTAAAAATGTTACGACCAAGATCGTCATGTATTGAGACCGGGCGGGCGCGGCCTCATGCATCAATCAGTACATGTCAAGATTCATTAATCACCCACTAGAGATGTGCTTGTTGTGCCAAATATTTCAATTCATCTGATAAGATGTCTAATTTACCGTTACCCGAAAAATCATGCTCCCAAGTCCATCATCACGTCAAATCATCGTCGTACGTATATCCTTACGGGTTTCTTTTTAAATATAGATTATTTTCTTTCGTTGTTCTTCTCTATCGATCTGGTTTAGAGAATCTGCTGGAAAGCACGGTTGATGGGAGATCGAATGTTAGGGACGTCCTTCCAGAAATTGACGGTCGCGACGGCGCGCTTGGCGATGCCCTCAGGAGTGAACTCGAACTTCTATAGCATGGGTTAGCACATGGAACTATTATCAGAGACCAGGTAGAGCTAAGCTCAGCTTAACCCGCGTCGCTTAAACTTGCCTTGTAGACATCCTTGTAGGCACCAGAGGCACCAAATCGGTTGATACCGAACTGCTCGTGAGTGTATCGCTCCCAGCCCATGGTGCTCATGACCTCAATGGACAGAGAAGGGATTCCGTCGGGGAGAACAGACAGGCGGTAGTCCTTAGGCTGCAGGTCGAAGGCCTCGAAACAGGGCAAGGAAACAATGCGAGCCTTGATCTGGTGGTTGTCTTTGAGGTACTTGGCGGCATCGACAGCGATGGAAACCTCGGAACCAGTGGCGACAAGGGTGATGTCGGCACCCTCGACCTCGCTCAGAACGTAACCACCCTTGGCAGCCTTCTCGATGGTGGAACCCTCGAGCTGAGGAAGGTTCTGTCGGGAGAGAGCAATGATGCTGGGAGTGTGCTTCGAGGTAAGGGCAACGTAGTAGGCACCGCTGGTCTCGTTACCGTCGGCAGGGCGCCAGACAAGAGTGTTAGGGAGGGCACGGAAGTGAGCCAGAGTCTCGATAGGCTGGTGAGTAGGACCATCCTCACCGAGACCGATGGAGTCGTGGGTAGCAACCCAGATGACGCGGACTTGAGAAAGGGCCGACAAACGGACGGCACCGGCGGCGTAGGAAACGAAGTTCAGGAAAGTACCACCGTAGGGGATGATGGTGCCGTAGGCAGCGAGACCATTGAAGATGGCACCCATGGCGTGCTCACGGACACCATATCGGACGTAACGTCCAGAGTAGTCACCGAGACCAGTAGACTTGGGTTGGAAGTCAACAGCGTTCTTCCATCGGGTCAAGTTGGAACCAGTAAGATCGGCAGAACCACCGAAGAGCTCGGGAATCACAGACTCGACCTTGGAGAGAACAGTCTCGGACAGCTTTCGTGAGGCGATGGCAGGGTCAGAAGGAGAGTAGACAGGAAGGTTCTTCTCCCAGCCTTCGGGAAGATCACCAGTCTGTCGTCGAATGAGGTCGGCATGCTCAGAGGAGAACTTCTCACCGTACTTGGCGAAGAGCTTGTTCCACTCCTCCTCGAGAGCGGCACCCTCAGAGGAGTGCTTGCCATAGAGGTCGTAGACCTCCTGGGGAACGGCGAAACTCTCTTCAGGGTTAAAGCCGAACTTCTCCTTGAGCTGCTTGATGTCGTCAGCCTTGAGAGGAGAGCCGTGGACACCGTGAGTGCCCTGGTTGAGAGAACCGTAACCAATTGTGGTCTTGAGCTGGATGAGCGTGGGCTTATCCTTGACAGCCTGAGCCTCCTTGAAAGCGGCTTCGATAGCCTCGAGATCGTTATCACCGTCATTGACGGTCAAGACGTGCCAGCCGTAGGCCTCATAACGCTTAAGAACATCCTCAGTGAAAGCAACAGCGGTATCACCGTCGATGGTGATCTTGTTGTCGTCCCAGACAGCAATGAGGTTGCCAAGCTGGAGATGACCGGCAAGAGAAGAGGCCTCACTGGAAACACCCTCCATCAAGCAACCGTCTCCGAGGAAGACATAGGTGTAGTTGTTAATGAGGTCGAAGTCGGGCTTGTTGAAGACAGCAGCGGTGTGAGCCTGGGCAATAGCCAGACCAACAGCGTTGGAGATACCCTGACCAAGAGGACCAGTGGTCACCTCAATACCAGGAGTGTCATGAGCCTCGGGGTGGCCAGGGGTGATGCTGTCAATGCGCTACAAGATTGGTGTGAGTGATTCGCTGGTGGTAAAGCATGAGAGATTACTTACTCGGAAAGCCTTGAGGTCATCGATGGTCAAGGCGTAGCCGAACAGGTGAAGGAGGGCATACTGAAGCATGCAGCCGTGACCGTTACTAGTAGATTCCCGTGTCAGTCTTTTCTTGCCTTTCGTTCGCTGGTAGGTTGCAACTCACGAGAGGACGAAGCGATCACGGTTCAACCACTTGGGGTTCTTGGGGTTGAATCGCATGAACTTGTTGAAGAGGACATGGGCAACGGGGGCCATACCCCTAAGAGGAACGTCAGTAAAGTTGTTCTTTCTGGTTGTAAACTCTTGTCTGGAGACATGAGCGAGGCAAAAACTCACATGGGAGCACCGGGGTGTCCCGAGTTGCTGTGGAAAGTGGCATCAACCTGTTGAGCGCAAAGAGCTTGTCAGTAACTCATCCCTTTTAAGCTTCCCCACATTCCCTCTGGTTTTCTGATTGCAATCCGAGCTCCGCGCGACCGAGTTCCAAAACGACGGTCGTACATTGCTCATCAGTGCCGTTCTCATCACTTTTTCGTGAGCCAATTCTCAGTAGTAGCTGTTGCGCGCAATCATGATATGGCGGGGCACTGACAGCGGGGTAAAAAAAAAAAATTGCCCATGTCGAGAGAGCTGGAGGGGAAAACCAGAGGAAAAAAACTGAGGGGAGCTGTTATTGAGCGATGGGGAAGCTTACCGCAAGTGTGCGGATGGTGTTGATGGCCTTCGTGTCAATTTCACCGTAACCCATTTTGCCGGTTTTGTGAATGAACTGGTTCTATGGGAAAAGAAAAATAGAGAGGAGGAAAAGGAAGAGGAAGAAAAGGAAGAGAGGAGGGAAAGAAGAGAAAGAAAGAGAAGGTCGGATGAGGAGGTAAAGGGAAGGATGCAAGAAGGGTGTGTCCCAGCTTGTTGGAGGGGTCGTTTCATCCACTGGTTGGGATGTGATGTATCTAGCAAGTACACACCTCCATAGTAACTACCTGAACTGAGGTAAAGAGTCCCCAGTTTTCCCACTTCACCTAATGTTGCTATTACCAAGCTGAGATTTGCTGGCCTTGAACCACTGGTACAATACATGACAATTCTGACCGAATATGGGGCGAGCGAGCCGGGCAAGGTGCACTTGTAACTCGTTGGTTGGGAGGATATCCCGATTAAGAATGGGTTTGGACGCCAGGATGAGGAGCGAGAAAGGAGAAGAAGAGATCTTCCGTATTGTATGATGGATACTGATTTTGATGCTTCTCCCATTTCTTCTTCATCTTGTCTCTGTTTCATAAAGAGTCGAATGCCTTCCCTCGACCGTAATCTTTCTTCGTAATGATTCTCTCCTAACAATATGGCCTCGGCTTGACAGTGGCAAGACTGTATTTACCAATCTGATCTGATCCACACCCATGGCGTCTGTCGCAGCCCCCGTGCTTCAACTGAGGTTTCGACTCGCGGAATGGATGCAAGCCCCAGAAATTGCGTCCATCAAGAGCGCTTGTGTGTGGCTGTTGATGTTGTTGGGGGGAGGAACTTGAACGGTACCTAAGCAATGGTCACCTTACCTCACCATTAGAAAATGCTTCATCATCATCAGCAAATCCATCCATCCAGCCAGCCCAAATTGTTTATTCCATAGGGGTATTTCGGATGAGGCTGTGACAGAAGCTGATCCATGGTAAGTTCCTATGGTTCCTCGGACTTCTCGGCGGAATTCTAGGTGAATGAGCTCGGTAGCTCTCAAGCCAGCCGAGTCAATCGCGCCGAAGCTCAACACAGAGCTCACAGAGAAAATCGGGTTGTCAACACGATACCCATGATGTGTGTCACCTTTCGCTGCGGGGGTGTGTTTGAAGGTACCAAGCCCCGGCGCTGGTGGCCGAGTGGGGTCCCGGTGGGGGGAACCTGTCCGGACATCCCTGAGCAGTGACGCCAATCCCTCTTGCTGAGCATGTGTTGTAACTCAAGACCTCACCACAAAGCGTCTCATTGTTCATTTTGGCCAAACATTATTTCGCCGTTGTTGCGCCTTGACGAGTCAGATCATCCACAAAATTCTGTGTCTTACAGGGTCAACTCGACTCCTCCAACGCCTTGACAAGAGGAGCTTTTTGCATTCATTCTTTACACTGACGCAATCCTATATCTTGGTACTCTCTCGTTGCTTGGTCCTTGGTCCTTTGGTGGGGTTCTTTCAACAACTTTTTACTTTAGCTCTCTCAAGATGAACACTGTGACGTTGAGTGGCCATTTTTCGAAACTCATCATGACTTCCATCGACGGATGCCATTGATTGACGCTGCACCAAGCAGGCAAGCGTAGTGGGCACGCGAGAATTCTCCCTGCAATTTACCATACTGGCTGAGTAGTGCTTTAGTTTGTTCATGTATTTATTTGACTTGACAGTAGTCTCGACCACCTAGTCCATTATCATTTACAGCATTACCTTCTGTAGTGATTGTGCAATGAATGAGGCACTAATATCTCGGATCCCCACGCTTGTCTACCTAGCTCGATACCATAAAGTATATCCCTCACCCCCCATGGCCGCTCGTGGATTAATTTGGGGAGGTATCGTGAAATCGCACCTCACCATGGATAATTATCCGGAGTGGGAAGTACGTTAAAAATACAGCAAGGGGTCTTGGGCCGCACTCACCCCCGCCGGTGCTCGCGGGGGTAGAGAATGAACTCGCCCGTCCGCCGTGCTAATCGGAGAGCACTCCGTAATCGGTGACTCAACCAAACATTGGGAGACCTTGATGAGAATCGTTCAGACTAATAAAGTGTAGTCGAGAATTTCATCTGTAAGGTAAGAGTTGCTGGTTGGCTCGGCTACAGAGATACGGTTATACCATCCGCACCAATCCTGACAAGGTATCTGGATTATTGTTGTTTTGTTTCCGCCTTCGAGATACAAAATATGGGAGCGACAAGCAGGAAGATTCATGAGAAACAGAAAGTATGGCATAGTTATCTAGCTGTCAGGGGAGCTAATTGCTAAGCAAATGTGAGTTTATTGCTCAGAATTTGAAGTTGTTAATTAGCATTCATATTAACTAGGGCGGAGTTAGCTAACTTGGTCATTCCGTCGAGTGTCCTTAGAATAGGCTAAAAAGAGGAAGGGAACTGTTCCTTAAGTACCGATATTATCATGTTGGAGAGACCAGAGCCTGATGACAAGCATCATGACATGACTTTCGTCGCCCATGGTAAATGGCATGTAGCATGTATTGATGAAATCAAGTTCTGGTGGGTTTTGCAATGGTTACCAATCGGTAGGTACCTAGTACTCAAGACATAGCACCTGTCGAGAATGAAATATCACCACAGTAAAATCCCACGGAGCAGGTACACCCCTCATCTCATGGCAGCGGGGTCTCCGCCGACATGCTTCCCCCCCTCCCTTCATGCCCTACATTATCACAACCATCAACATCCAACTGATTCTAGGCCAGCCCCCCAACATTACCACGTAACCCTCCGTTTCTCGTTAACTCACGCCTATCCACACGCCCGTACAGATGACAGATGCTGGTCTGATTAGCCGGCTCTTTGGGACTTGGAAATTGAACCATGGCGAAGAAACCACAAGCTTCGAAGAAATCGGGCGGCCCATCATCAAAATCAAACCCAAGTGCAAAGCTGAATAAAAAATCATCTGCCCCACCTCAGACCTCAACCTCAGAACCGTCCATTCCAGCTTTGCAGAATTCTGCAGAGCAGCAGCGGCAGCTCAACATCTTCGCTGATGCGTATGGTTCAGTACTTACTTCAGACAATTTCTCAACCCTGCTGCAAGAAGTAAAGCAAGCTCTCTACAACCGCGAATTCGCCACTGCTTTTGGTAGAGAAGATTATCTTGAGGCATATGCCGCAAGATGGAGTCCTACCCGAGCTTTAGGATACACAGCCGTGTTTCTCAATATCAAAGAGCATCTCAATCGTTTAATAATCCGTGACAGCGAAGATGTCGGTAACAAAACATCACTCTCTCCGTCACCCGCACACCCTTGCTTGCCAGAAGACAAAACAGAGACTATTCCTGACGGAACTCTGGATGTTCCGGAAACAGAAGAAGAGGAACATCCAGATCCGATATATGGCACCTTGAAAATGCTATCAATAGGAGGTTGCGCGGCTGAATATCTGGCTTTTGCATCTTACCTCGAGACCAATCGTATTCATGGTCAACTTACTTTACTCGACAACGGCCCATGGGGCTCGAGTATAGCACTTCTCGAATCTAAAACCACATCACCACCTCCAATCTCTAAATATGCATCTGCAGCTGTTCGTGCCTCCAACCGTCCACTGCTTCAGCCAGACCAGCTTAAGCTCCAAATTGTTCAACAGGATATTTTGGATTTGAAGGTGGATGAACTTGCTGCTCATTGTGCATCGGGCAAGGTGCCCATCATCATTACCCTTTTCTTTACGCTCAACGAGCTTTACACAACAGGAGGCATTGCCAAGACAACAAAGTTTCTTAAGAATCTCGGGCAAGTCCTTGCACATGATAGCTTGGTCTTGGTCGTCGACAGTCCAGGAAGTTACTCCGAAGCGGCTCTAGGCAAGGAGAAGAAGAAATACCCAATGCAGTGGCTGCTTGACCATACCCTACTCGAGGACGAGACACCGGGTTATTCATGGGAAAAGATGGAGTCTAACGAGTCTGTCTGGTTCCGAGTCCCAGAGAGCTTGTCGTATCCCATACCTCTGGAAAATATGCGTTATCAGTTACACCTGTATCGCCTTGAAAAGTCGGGTTGACGCACGTCCGCACGCACACTTTTTAGTGCTGAAACGCGTCTCTGGTATTATCTTCTCTATAATAGTCTAAAATCCCTTCACCATGTTGTTATGCCCATACCATTTTCTTGAGCGAATGGCCTAGCTGCGTTAGCAGTCCTGTATTCTTCCTCGCCTCCTCAAGTGAGATGATGTCTCCTTTCTCAATAAGCCCCCTGCGTTCCTGATTTGGATTTCTCAGCTGTACTTCTTGCGCCAGTCGCTCAATCTCTGCGCATATCGTTGAGATCTGTTGTGTCTCTGTCTGTCGGGGTCCACTATCACCCAGTACTGCAACGGACGAGTCTGCATACGTTGCCTTGAAAGCTATTATGCGCGTATCTGTCGAGGGCTTCGACTTGCCCGGTACAAAATTGGCCAGACTCGTAGCGATGCCTGAATTGTTTTCATCTTCGCTGCTGTCCTTTCCTGCGGCATCGCCCCGACTGGAAAATGTTCGCGTGTTGGTACGACGAATATCGCTCTTTCCGGGTTGGTAGGAGATGACAAAGCCTGCGTTCTTATCCTCATCGATGTGTGAAAGAGAAATGGTGGAGGTGATATAAGTGCCGTACTTGATGCTAGTAATGTGGCTCAACTCAACTCGGTCGAAGGACGAGACCTTGTCTGACTTCCAGTCGAAGCGGCATACATAGAGGGCAGCGTCCGTCAGGAGAAGGACGACCTCCTCCAACGGCCACGATTTGACAGTATTGGGCTGATGGGGACTAAGAAGCACCCATCCACCGTGAAACTCTTCTTTGTCATCCTCTATCACTCGCTTCTGGCACAGTTCAATGGCAAGCTGCCTCATCTTATCAACAGAAACTGCCGGATCTTTGGTCATCATGTCACTCTCAAACTCTTCGAAAACCTTGGCCGTTACGTTCCCAAGAAGGAAGTCTATGGCAGCCTGGCTGAAGTAGTCATTTACCATCCTGCCGGGCGTCAGTATACATTTCAGAGGGATTTCGAGAAAATGGATGGGGAGTGTTCAACCTACCCGCTATAGAACCTGGCGAGTGAAAGTCCCAGATCATTCAATGCACCACGGTAATCTCGCTTTCGTGTCCTTGTATAATCACCCTTCATAGCGGCCGTTGAAGCATATTGCTTGGATACAGCGTCGCCATTGTCAGCCCACAGCGTATTGAACCAAGATGTTTCCTGATCAACCTGTGTGCTCATATCGAATCCCTCGTCCCTGAGTTGCACTTCCAGCATGTGCTTTGCAAATGAGCTCTGACAGACATTGGTTCGGTCCAGGCAGTCCATGCAGTTCGTTCGCAGGACTCCCTGTTGCCAAGAAAGTTCTTTGCCGTCCTGCTGAACGGTACTTCCCAGGCTTTCTAATCTATCTTTCAGCTGCAGGAGAAGGATACTGACATTCTCGAACTTCATGCCCTTGCAAGCAGCATGAAAGTCAAACCATTCGAACGGAATCTTTTTGTCCTCCCCGAGTTCCTCGTTTATCTGCTCCACGGTCTTCTGATAGGCAGAGCCAATGGTCTGCTCAACCCCGTGCTTCTCAACTAGATTCACGACTTGCAGCTGACCGTAATTTCTGGACAAACTTTCAAAATGTTTCTTGCAGGCCGCGTAGTTTGCTTCTGCGGAATGCTGCTGAACGGGGACTGGCTTCAGGGAGTAGGGCGACTGTGTAAAGAAGAGAGGTATACTCCCTCTTATCTGCAGGAAGGAATATATCTTAGCCGATGGATCCCATGTCGGCGAAGACAAGAGTTGCTCCGTTTCAACCATATTTGCGACATGACCATCTTGGTCAACACCACGACGCAGATATCGCAAACCGGCTCTTTTGGTGGACCGGCGAGATATCAGGGTGATCAAATATCTTTTCTCTGATGAGCGCAAGTCAATTGAAGTTCTTGAGCTCTCAGCTGTGGGCGAGCCAGGCTGCGGTTCGGCATGCGAAAGGTTGGACATCTCAACAGAGTCTTTGCCCTTATCATCCGTCTGAGGAGGTTGATTGTCGACTACGAACGATGTCTGCCCAACAAATCCTTGCATAACGGGAAGTGCCAGGGAATCATGGCCTGACGCGATAAATGGGTGCAGAAGATGCTTATTCCAGAAGAAGACATCGTCGGTTTGGGTGTGGAGGGGAGCCTCTGTGTTTAATGGAAGCGGCCTCTTTGGCAACGACCGAGTGAGATCATAATCATATGAGAAGTAAAAACTCCTCGAGGTACCAAAGAGGACCTGTACGGTCCTCAGAAGTTTAGGAAGCAGTTCCGGCTCGTTAGTTGGGATATCGGTAACGTCATCTTTGTCAGACGCGGTCTTATCCGTTGAAGCTTCAGGTACTGTCTTGTCCGTTTTCTCAGGGACGCTGGAAGCGTTGCTTAGGCCCATGATCCTCTTCTGATCCAACGTCCATCCGCTCTTGCTGAACCAGCGCTGCGCAAATCTGCCATAGCTGCCCCTCCGGCGAATGACATCTTCGGCGACGCGACTTGTAGCTGACTCTGGTCTATTATCATCACCTTCAGCTATAGCGTCTTCAACCTCATCAGATGTCCGTGGGGGTAACTCGACTTCTTCTTCACTGCTGTCGCTTTCACCACCCGAGTCACGGGACTGGGTAGATAAATTGCTGGATACCCTTCGGATGGACTCGTCGGCGCTTGGCTTGGACGTACATGGTGTCACAGCGACTTCGGTGACAACATAGATAGGATGGCCGCAGATCTGAGCAACCTGATGACGACGGGTGATGGTAACAAGGTAATTGAGCTTTGACACGGTTATGAGACCTGCAATGCAGCAAATAATCAATATCAGTACTGGATAATACCATTCCTCACCTCTGTCGGTGGGATAGGGCTGCAGCGGGGGGCCATACCAATGACGCCAAAGGCTTCAAATGAAGAATCCGGCTTTGGGTCGGGAATTTGCTCTCTGGGAATGGAAGAAATAGTGGCATCGCCATATCTGAGACGTATAGGCTGGAGAGGTCGTTGACCCTTGGAAGAAAGAGGTTGTATGATGAGCCCATCGACCGCGGCGCAAATGAGAATCTTGCGAGCGATGCCAGGCATTGTGCGCACCAGTGAACCCTTGGAATCTATAGACAAACGCTATACGACATGCAGAAAAGATGGAGAAGTTAAAGTCAGGGCAGAACAGAACAAAAAGAAAGAAAAAAGGAGGCCAAAATTTTGTGTCTAGTATGCAATCAGTGGTTTTCAGCAACCTGCTCTTTTTCTCTCACACACAGAAAAGAAAAGTGCGTGGGATAGAGGTAGGAGCTGTTGCTTAATTAGCTTTAACTAAATAGAATTGGAGGTGGTCATGTCATCACTCAGTCCCCTAACCAAAAAGAAAATAAAAAAGAGATCATGAAAGCGAATACGGAAGTCCAGATGACCGCATTGGTGGGGGCATGTTGAGACTATCAGGCCTATCAGGTGACTCGATCCATGCACAAAGCGCATTCTAAGAAGCGCATTCGGAATTGACGCGCTGGTGGCAGGGCCAATACAATTCCCTCATTGGATTGGCCAACAGTCCTTCGAAACAACCATGTCAGTTATTATAGTTGAAGGAGAGTATCATTGTACATAGATTTAGCATGCCCACGAAAGTTTCCTTTCCAAAAGAGTAATATTGCTACAGAGAGATGGGTCCAGATTTCACAATGACACCAATGCCTCAAAACAAATCAAGTGGCAACCTCTCACACGAAGTCTTGACTAAAAGTGTTGTAACATATCCCCTTCTATCCTCGATCCAACAAGGCAGCATCTTAAATGGCAAGACGCTCAACCTTGTCGCGCATGGCCCGGATCTGACCGGCAAGCTCGCTGGCGTCGTTGCTGGTGATGCTGGCGGCGATGACGGATCGGCTGACACCACAGGCACGGCCGAGGTGCATCTTGCTGCTAACGTAGACGTAAGGGACTGCAATGGTTGTCAGTAGAAGTTCCCGCGAACCATGCCAGGAGGGCATCATACCGTTCTTGTCCTCGCACAGAAGGGGGAGGTGGAGGAGAATGGCGAGGGGCTGAGTGTCGGCAGCGAGAATAACAATCTCGGAAACACCACGGTTGAGTGTCTTGGTGGCCTCGTTGGCACCCTTCTTCAACTGACGGGCATCTGTTATGTGTAAGCTTCTGTGTACAAGAACCGGGGCGCGAGATGATTGAACGTACGCTGAGCAGACTGGACGAGGTCAAGAAGCTCCTGCTCGAGCTTAGAATCGGCAAGGGGCCAGGCTGTTGTCAATAATTAGTTTCAAGTCGAAGGTTGTAAAATAGAATGTGAGTCTTACCAGCAGACTCAGACATCTTGGCGGAGGTATCGAGGTTCGAAAAAAAAAAGTTCTAGTGAGGGAGGTGTCAGAATAGGCAACTTGCGACAGACGCTGCGGACCATTTTCAGGTTGATCAATCACCCACAGGATGACAAGGAGGAAAAACTTACTTGATATGAGGTATCAGGGTTCCTTGCGTTGGCTCGCCCTGAGGACTGAGGATATAGAGTAGCGGTGGGAAGAAAAAAAAAGTGAAGATGTCGACAAGGTTCAAAGTAAAGAGAAGAAAAAAAAATATACAAGGCACCAAAAAATTCATGCTGAGGCTTGTGCTCCCACTGTGGCTCAAATTGTACCATCTCAGCCACAGAACCAAGCCATACGGTGTACCTCGAAGCCCCTTCGGATAATTCTTGTTCCTGAACATCTAGATCGGCGTCAGCTTATGTAATGCCAGCCCCGTGCTCTGGCTCCTTCCAAGCATTTGCAGCAAAACCTTGCTGCCAACCAGAAACGCCTACCTGGATTGAGACCTTAAACCAAGCAACACCTCTCTCGCATCTTCGATTCCCGTCGCCTCGTCTCTCCCCCCCCCCCAGAATTAAAACATCGTCCACATCCACGACTCATCTTCAACTTTCTGTGTCGCACTTTTTCTACTTATTCCTCTCTAATTCCTTTACACTCTTCAACAAATTTCTTTGTTTTCCACGTAAACACCGTCACGATGCCCACCGAACTTTGGTACGTGCCCTTGCGCGACTCCTTTGCCTCCAATCCCCGTCATCGCCCAGAGCTCCTTTGGCATCAATCGGAGCTCCGGGTATCATCCATCACGGGCAGAGCGCATCGTCGTTGGTCTATGTGATACTTATTAGATGATTGAAGCTAACTTGTCTCGCGTCACAGCCCCGTCTACTCGGTTAGTCCTCCACGTCATCTATCGCGGCGACGTCACCCGTGATATCTACTCTGGCCTTGTTCAGTCAAGGACGGCATCTCAGCCTTAAATTCGATTTCAGCTAACGATCATCTAGCCCTTCTTCGGTGCTATGGGCTGCACCTCCGCCATCGTCTTCACCTGCCTTGGTGCCGCCTACGGTACCGCCAAATCTGGTGTTGGTATCGCCGCCATGGGTGTCCTGCGCCCCGACCTGATCGTCAAGAGTACGCCCCTCAACCTTCCGAAGCTCGACTTGGTATAGACTAACATTGATAGACATTGTTCCCGTCATTATGGCTGGTATCATTGGTATCTACGGTCTGGTCGTTTCGGTTCTCATCTCCGATGGCTTGAAGCAGGAGCTTCCTCTTTACACTAGCTTCATCCAGTTCGGTGCTGGTCTTTCCGTCGGTCTTGCTGGTCTTGCTGCTGGCTTCGCTATTGGAATCGTCGGTGATGCCGGTGTCCGCGGAACTGCTCAACAGCCCCGACTTTTCGTTGGAATGATTCTGATTCTGATTTTCGCCGAAGTCTTGGGTAAGTGATGCCATAAGATCCTGGCATATCTGAGGCCTTGAAAACTAACCTCAATTCCAGGTCTGTACGGTCTCATTGTGGCCCTGCTCATGAACTCCAAGGCCACCTCCGAGGCTAGCTGCCAGTAAATGCTGAATGCATAGGTCGTCGTGGATCATTTGCCGCTCATGGAGGAGAGCCACTCGGCAAATACCTGGCTTTCTCATGGAGTCTTCCCCTTTCCATCACGGCATGGTGGGCGAGATATCACGGACGATGTTGAAGAGTGCTTCCCTCTACCGCCAACTCAAGACTGGGATCACGTTACACACAAGTAGACTGCGGGCGTAAATCTGGGCATGTATTAGCGATGCTTGCATCGCTCAGAGGAATTTGTCGGGCTTGATTGGAGCCACTTGGAATTTTGGAGGATGAAATTAGGACGAATGGAAAGGAAAGGGAACTTTTCTGTAAAATAGTGTTAACATGCGTGTTATTCTTTGGGTGGCTTCTCATCATAGACGGTGAAGGGGACTCAAGTATTTAGTGTACGCTGTCGCTAATTGTTGTTGTTGTTGTTGTTGTTGATTTATTTATTTATCTTTCCTCTTTACTCGTTGCTATTGGTTTTGCACAAAAACATAATCTGTCAAAGTTATTTGTTTCCGACCCAACCTAATACTCGTGAAGAACTGATGATGATGAAAACCGAGGCAAACTTCAAGCTCGTGCTCAAAGTGTTGAAACGAAAATGGCTTCTAAAGTAGAGAATTAATCACCGACCATCATACTCAATCAAACCCCTGGCAAGAAGGGTTGATGCGATATCTCGTCCAAGAAAACATAGCTCGAACAACATAAAGCACAATGATGCTGTTGATTATAATTGGCCCATGTTTGGTTCCATTCCTGCAGCTCATATTAACCGGATCATTATCATTCCCAAGAATATCCAGCTAGTATGTATATCCGTTCTACAACATATTTTTTGCAAAGCCAAATACGTCTCGGTACATCTTGATACATCCTCGACATACATCATTCCCCATCGTTTCTAGTTGTTGCCATTACTCCGTCCGCCAGACCGCCCTACAGGCTCACCAAGAAGTTAATATGTACATTACAAGATGTATATATCCAAAAGTGAGTCCTTAGATGAAGTGAAAGGTGGGTTTTTTTCAACCCGCCATCAGATATTTGACCTCCTTAAATAACGTACTGACAACCATGTTAGCTGTTTGGTTCGAGATGGAACTTCTTCCTATGAAACACTTACAGGAATGAAGAGATAAGGAACTCGTCGCTCATACTCGAGCCAAGCATCGCCGTACTTGCGGCGGCAACGGGCAATATCACGAGCAGCACGGTGGGCAATCATGCACACAAAGAAGACGGGATAGAACCAGGGGAAGGGGCTCCTATTGGCATGATTAGTCACTGAAGCGACATCTCTGTAATGATAGGACAACTCACTCAAAGCCAGTAACGAGACCCCACGAGACAGCAAACCAGACGTCAGCTGTATAATGGATCTTGCGAGCAAGGCCGTACCAGCCGTCGACCAAGATAGTTCCTTGGGGGGTGACGATGGTCTTGGGGTTGTGGACGGTCTGCCAAGGCACCTGGGGAAAGGTCTTGCGCCAGACAACCTTACCCTTCTCCATGGCGCGGAAACGGTTCTTCTGGCTGTTGCAGCTGTCCCAGACCCAGTACCAGAAGAGGTAGCAGATAAACAGTCCAGCAAGAAACCCACGGTTCCAGCGGTAGACATCGGGATGATGGTTGGCAAGGTAGATGGTGCAGTGGCAGTAAGACAGGGGGACACCAGCAAGATTCCAGAAGATTAGCATGAAACCCCATTTCTCATAATACATATCCCTTGGCTGAGTTAGTGATACTTCAGATGCGAGGGTTGAAGATGGGATTCTGAAAACTTACCAAGTCGTGATGATGAGCTCCTCGCCCTTGGCGCAAGCGTTGGCATAGAGAAAGTGAGCCATAACAAGGAACCAGACCTCGCCCGAGACATAACCATACTTTTCGTATTGACGAGCAGCAGTGCCGAGGCTCAGAATCAAGAGGAAGTACCAAGGCATGCGAACCTCACAGAACATTTTGAAGTCAAGGATGCCAAACATGCGAGGGTTCAGCTCAGCGCCCATGAAGAAGTCATAGATGGGGTAACCCGTCATGCGGTGCTGCTTACCACGCCACAGAGCAGAGAAGTAGGCGACAAAGCTGACAATGAAGCCGCTGAAGATGGCAACTGAAAGAAGAGGACCAAACTCGTCAATGGCAGTGTAGAGAGGCCACAGACCAGAGAAGTGAAGACCAGCAAGGACAGCCAGGGTGGTGTAAAGACTAAAATAGGCGTTGCAGTAATAGGGAAGCTGCTTGCCACCTTCATGAGGAAGAGGCTTGCCATATCCCCAGACACCAGGAAGAAGGCAATAACAGGCACCTTCAAAGATAAGATAAGACCAGTACCAGGCCCAAGCCCTAGCATGAGGGAAGGCTCCGGTGTAAACAAGATTGACAAGGTGGGCGCCAAATTCGGACCAGGATTGTCCTTCGGCGCGAGAGGGAAACTTGCCGTCGTAATAAGTTGCACCAATCCACATGTACCACATGAGGAGAGGGAAGCAGATCATCATGGTAGCAGTGCCAAGAGAGCCTCCGAATTCAAATTCGCCAGAGTAGTCAATCTTGGGGTCTTGGCCAGGTCTCCAGCCATCAACAACATGAGGATCCTCAGGCACACCCTCGGTCTTCTCGAGGACCGTTTTCACAGGAGCAGCTCCTTGTGGAAGCTGAGCAGCGTGGCCATTGGTGACACCATTGGGCTTTCCATTGACGTGGCCATTGGTGTTGCCGTTCGTTTGACGTTTGACAGCGGTCATGTCGTCAGTAACTTGGTCCTCGTCGAGATGCTCAATAAACTTGGCGGTTCGTCGACGGACGGGAGCGGTTTGTGAGGGAGGCTCGGTAGTAGAGCTCGAGTCGTTGTCTGAAGTTTCGGGAGGTTGCGATGTTTGGCGGCGGGTTCGACGAGCTGGAGCCGGGGTCTCTACCATACCCTCGAAGAGCTCTTTCTTCCTGCGGCTCCAGGTTAGTGAGAGCTAATATTATGGAGGTAGATATTGAGTGATGAAAGGATCAACAGGGCAAAGTAAAGGGGTTTTATGTGAAGTCATGAGCAGCCACAGGCTTCTAGAAACGGCCAATGTATGTGAAAAAGTATAAGGAAGTAGAATCCAAGACATACCTGGGTGTTTGGCGTAGAGAATATCTTGACGACATGGTGAGAGAAGGACTGGGACAAGCCCTTATATAGATAGATGACTGTCGTCTAGTAGAGAGGCAAAGATGGCGGAGGGAGAAGGTGGTTCCTCAACAACACCAATACGGAAGCAATGTGCAGGTGGAGGAGAAAAGGACAAGAGACAGCAGATTTGGCGTCAATTGTGTGACTAGTCTGCTCAAAAAAGAAAACCCCGTCCAATGACCTGAACGCCTTGACAATCCCAATGTGCAAGTTAGGCGCAAAGCGTAACGTGGAAACAATGAATTATCGTAGGCCAAGAAGGAGAGAGAGAAGAAAAGTGATGGACAGGGATCCCGAGGCGAGCGAGAAAAAACGACTAGGCATGGAAGGGAACTCCAGTTCTGTTTAGTCTTCTGGGACCAGGGGCGGTGACAGACGATGGTCCGATTTGATGTTCTTTGGATAGCCGAACGCCCCCTTTTTCTGTGATCTCGAGGGGATAAGGAGGGAAAAGAAAAAGGGAGAAGGAAAAAGCAGGGGAAAGGAAGAGCGGAGACTGCTACGCGACTTGGTGACGGTAACAGAAATCTGGACGTGTTGAATTGGTACAGTACCACGAGATGTGATGTTTACAGGTGGAAAGCAAACAAGAATGAAATTAGAAATTCGACTGACATCCATTGAAATTGAGATTATCAACGCGCCAAGGGGTAATTCTAACTACAACCTACCTACTTAGGGTACCTTCCCAAGTTTAAGGGCGGCCCATATTTGGATAACATCCAGGTATCCCCGGAACTGTCTATTGTAAAGAGGAAAGAGTACCGAACGAGAACGTTAAACGGATCATTTCAAGGCTTATTCTCCAGGGCAAGGGGGAACCAAGACCAGAGACCTTCTCTCCGAACAAGCGAGAACCCGAATGCGAAAACGTGGTAAACATGTTGTCCTATTGGACATGAATCCTGCACCCCCCTAAGGAGAGAAGAAAAAAAATAATGAGCAAAGTGATGATCTCACAGGGGTGAGGTAGTTGAAATTTTTAATTAAATCGACCAGGTGTAGCCTATCACTGTGTAGCTCTTGCTTTGTAAACATCGATGGAAAATAAATTGGCTGAGGTGGGAAGGTGACCTTCTCTTTAGTCCTGGGAAGCTCATGCAGTCGATGACTTCTTCCATCGTCCAATCAGATGACTTGAATCCCGTGCACGGTCCAGCTGCACGATTCGTATAGCGATCTGGCTAGCAGGGATTCGAATTCGAGACATCTCTTTCTGTAAGGCACCCAACTCTTGTTGTTGTCTCCCCACATAAAAGACATGAAATTCATCAACCATGCCATGCACTTGTACCGAATGCAAAGAATCCTAACTATCCTGGGGACCCCTTTCACGTCAGACATTCCTGCTTGTTTGAGCCTCACATCAAACAAGGTGACCACTTTTTTTGCTATACGAATCGTGCATGAAGCTAAGCCCCGAGCTTCCGATCATGTTGAACTCCATCCTCCCTCCACACAGTACTCGCACGTCTACTGGTGATATTGACTTGAATATACACCCTGATCAATCAATGATATAAGTACCAAGACTTACGAATGGGCACCTGATCTTGGAACAATCTAGACGAGGAGGTATTGGGTACTTAGGATACATCATGATAGTGTTGATCATTCACAAGACCCTTGCTATAATGACTCCCTTCAGACACTCCATCTCGGATTTTGACAAGCCAGAACCATGATGCTTCTGCCGACCTCTCGAGTCAATGGTCTGTTGTCCGCGGGGTCCAGCCGCATATCCACTTGGGTGGTTCTTCAAACCGCTCATTGCTATACGAATCGTGCATCAACTCAACTCAACTACCACGGGGCCGGGACAACGACACTTGAACAGCACGCGATCAATCTCGGTATGTGTCTCGCGCAGACTAAGGGCAAGTATCAAAAGACGACGACGACAACGACGACGACAACTCACTTGGATCTTCCTCCCGAATAAGTCCGAGAGTCCGAAAAGATTGGCCTTTTCGAATGAAGGAACAGGATGCTCTGGCATGTTCAACCGGGTCAAAATTCAAGTCTCTACGATCGTCTGTTTTACGGATACTCTTGAGCGCCCACTTACTCTCATCTCGTAGTTTCCCTTTCGTCTCTTGCTTCTTAATTTTTTTCCCTTCCTATGTTATTTGAGGTCTTGTGTGGTTCTGTTGACCGACGTGCTGCTATGGCATGGCTTATATACGCCTGTCTTCTTATGCGAAGTCCTCATCAATTTATAAACCTGGCTTCCTTACACACCAAGCTCGATGTATTCTTGGTTTCCCCTTTCACAGTCCACACACTCTTCACTCTATTAGGTACATTGATCGCTTTTTCGTTCAGTGATAAACATGTCCTCCATCCACGGGGTCTGCATCTACTCAAGTTAGTATTGAAGTATACGTCAGGGCTGCCTTCCCTTCCATTACCACCACAGGCATTAAGTTAAATATGCCGCCATTTCCTTATACGTACGAAGAAAAGGATAGCAATCTTAAAAATTGCTAGCTTTTCTGCCGACTATTTGGTTCCCCTCTGCCCCCTAACAACGCATCTGTAGACGACAGCAACCCTTTACTTCCTCGTAGACTTGCTAAGGATACGAAAGCCAGCCGTCTTGATGCTTTCATAACGTGGTACATGATCATATAGATAGATAGTAGTTTCGAGATTATGACGGTATCGACAAGACTCGTCCTAGCTTAGCTTTTGGGTGTAGCTCCTGATGATTGAAGGTCCCCACTCGAATATGGCTTCCAAGAACAACTCGTATCAAAACAAGACTACACAAGCTAAAATATACTCTTCACCTCGCAATAAGCCAACCAAGCACAAGACAATCATAAGTTGAAAGTCCAAACTCCATCGCATTCTAACTTTCATACATAATGGAACGACTCCGGAACTCAGCTGCCCTAGCTTAGTGATAGGTTCTTGATTGTAGTAGTCACAAAGTTGGGCCGACACAGCAATCTAGCTTAAAGCAAAGATACAATAGTTGAGCGGTAATCTTTCTGGTATAAATATCGCTTTAGAAAACATAAATTTCACTTTGGGCTTGCCTTCCAGCCCTGCATTGGTTGTTGAAATGCCACAGCCTGTCTGTCGCCTTGCTCCAAGTCCGAATTGCCCACGTTGAGTTAAGGGTACACGGAATCTGGTCAAGATTCCAGTTATTTTTTTTGTATGCTGCTCCCTAGATTTTGCCTT
The DNA here is from genome assembly GCA_013623525.1 of Fusarium dimerum. Taxonomy (NCBI): domain Eukaryota; kingdom Fungi; phylum Ascomycota; class Sordariomycetes; order Hypocreales; family Nectriaceae; genus Fusarium; species Fusarium dimerum. The sequence goes on along the minus strand of JABGLY010001038.1, from coordinate 16,775 downwards.
GATGTCACCCACAACTAAAACAGACCATCGATCTCGCCTGTCTCGGTATCGACGTCAACATTGAGGTAGCCTGGTGCAGTGGGCAGGCCAGGAATGGTTTGGATATCAGCGGCCAATGCGTACCTGGAAACATGTTAGCTAGGTGGTTATTTATGTGAGGACCAAGGTTACTTACAGATATCCAGCACCTGCGGCCATTCGGACGTCACGGATGGGTACAGTGAACCCAGTGGGCGCGCCCTTGAGGTCGGGGTCATGGGAGAGCGAGTACTGTGTCTTGGCAATGCAGATGGGCAGGTTTCCATAACCTTGCCGGGTATAGGTGTCGACTTTCTTCTGGGCCAGCTCGCTGAATTCGACATTGGCGGCGCCGTACATCTTTTGGCCGATAGCTTCCATGCGCTCCTGGATGCTTCCCTCAAGGCTGTAAGTGAGGGTGAGCTCCTTGGGTTTCTCGGCAGCGGCGATGACACCGTTGGCAAGATCCACTGCGCCTCTGCCGCCTTCGGCCCAGTGGTTTGACAGGATGGCATCCTCAGCACCGGCGGCGATGGCTTCTTCACGAAGGACCTCGATCTCAGCGGGGGTGTCGGTTGCAAACTTGTTAATGGCAACGACAACAGGAATGCCAAAGGACTTGGCATTGGCGATCTGCTTCTTGAGGTTGACACAGCCGGCTCGCAGGATGTCGACGTTCTCCTCCTTGTAGACCGGGCTGAGAGCAGCTCCAGGAGTGATGGGAGGTCCGCCACCGTGAACCTTCAAGGCTCGGACAGTAGCAACAATCACAACAACGTCAGGGACCAAGCCAGAGCTACGGCACTTGATGTTGAAGAAACGCTCGCCACCCATGGTGAAGTCGAAGCCAGCTTCTGTGACAACGAAGCCAGCCTTCTCCTTGTGGTCCTCATCAGGCTCAGTGCCGGCGAGCTTAAGTGCCAGCTTGTCGGCGAGGATCGAGCTCTGGCCAATACTGATATTGGCAAAGGGACCGGCATGTACGAACACAGGGGTTCCCTCAAGAGTCTGCATCAAGTTGGGCTTTATAGCATCCTTCATGAGGGCCGTGAGGGCACCTCCAGCACCAATATCGTCGCAAGTGACAGGGTCACCGTTTCGCGACGTAGCAACCACCATGCTGCCGAGCCGCTCTCTCATGTCGGCCAAGCTGTTGCTCAGGGCCAGAATAGCCATGCACTCGCTAGCTACTGAGATATCAAAACCAGTCTCTCGAGTCTGTCCCTTCTCGGTTGGCGCTGTTCCGACAGTAACACCTCGAAGATGACGATCGTTGACGTCCAGCACTCGTCTCCAAGTGATTGTCTCGGGGTCAATATCTAGTCGAGCAAATCGGTGGATCTCATCCTCAGTAAGATCATCGGGGTTGGTCTTTTCGATACCAAGCTTCTTCAGGCGGCGGAACATGACGGGAGCAAACTTGCGCTGTCCGTTCTTGGCAGGCACCAACCGCCTATACAAGGGGCCATCCTTTTGGGTATTCTCATGGAACATGCGGGTCTCTATGGCGGCGGCGAGGAGGTTGTTTGCAGCAGTAATGGCGTGAATGTCGCCAGTCAGGTGCAGATTGAACTCATCCATCGGAATAACCTGGCTGTAACCTCCACCAGCAGCACCGCCCTTGATACCAAAAGTAGGACCCTGACTAGGCTGTCGGACGTTGGCGAATGCCAGACGTCCGACATGAGCACCCAGAGCCTGGGCCAAACCCATAGTAGTGGTAGACTTACCCTCACCAAGGGGAGTAGGTGTGATGCCGGTAACGACAACATAACGGCCGTTCCTCCTGTGATCAAGGCGCTTCAGCAGCATGGGGTCAACCTTGGCTTTGTAGGCACCATAGGGCTCGAGCTCGTGAGGGGCAATGCCGACCTCAGCAGCGATACGAGTGATCTGCTTGGGAGTCTGCGCCCGTGAGACGGCAATGTCGGATGGCACAGGATCCAACAGCTTCAGGGGTAAAGGAATAATGGTCCTCAACTTCTGTGATTCGAAATAATGAGTGGTGGCGTCTACCACGTTCTGCATGAGCATGGCAACTGTCATGGGGCCAACGCCTCCAGGAACAGGAGTAATGGCTGAGGCAACTTCAACGGCGGAGTCAAAGTCAACATCACCAACAAGTCGCTGGCCGGATTTTTTCGTCGAGTCGGGCAGGAAGTTGGTTCCAACATCGATAACGACAGCGCCAGGCTTCAAGGATTCGCCGCGGATGAACTGGGGCTGCCCAATTGCGGCCACAACGACGTCGGCAGCCTTGAGGAAATTCTCCAGACCCTGGGTCTTGGAATGACAGATGGTGACGGTGGCGTCTGCGTTTCGCAGCAGGTAGCTCACAGGGCTGCCAACAATGTCACTTCGACCAACAACGACGGCATTCTTGCCCTTGAGATCGATTCCAGACTCTTTCAGCAGGTACATGACACCCTTGGGAGTGCAAGGCACGAAGAGGGGCTTGCCCCCACGCTTGGCAAGCTCACCAATGTTGCGAGTACCGAAGCCATCAACATCCTTTTCATCTGCCACAGCTGATGTGACATTATACTCAGAGATATGAGCAGGGACAGGCAGCTGAACAAGAATACCATTGACGGAAGGGTCATTGTTGAGTTGGCGAATCTGATCAAGCAGCTCAGGTTCTGTAATGGTATCAGGGAGATGAAGCAGATCACAGTCAATGCCGGCCTGTTTCAACGTCAATCATGGCTGCTTCTGCTTAATGGGGATAATGACTTCGCCTTACCTCCTTGGCAGCCTTGAGCTTCATGCGAACATAAGTAGCTACGAAAAGGTCAGTATATGATCCAAGGCCGCGGACACGAAGCTGTGTTGGCGGGGCAGGGTTTCACGAACATGAATCAGAGCGATCACCCACTAGAGACGAAATGTGTTAGTGTATTGATACAGGCATAAATTGAGTTAAAATGTTGACAAACCTTGAATAATCCTGAGAGAAGGCCTGTAGCGAGGGTTCTGCTTCTGCTTTTCGGCAATCTCAGCACCCAGCCGCTCACGGATGCTCTTGGCGATGGCCGTGCCGTCAAGTCTGGTTGCAACCATTGTAGCAGCTGTGGAAGAAAAGTGCCGACTCTTCGTGCTGGGAGACGATAGCCTCAGAGAAGCTCGACGCAGAGGACGCGGAAGCGAAGAGTTGGTAGTAAGTTTGTATTGAGAGGGACGAGAAGAAATTGGATGACTGGGGCTGTGGTACAGATATAAGAGGTTTGGGTATGAGATAGCCGGGTATGAGGATGGGAGGTGGGCTGCAGAGTCCGGAGGAGGGGCAACCCGGCCTGCTCCTCCCAAGTTTAGTACCCGGAGCGGGGTAGACTCACACAGCCTTGAATCGCTCAGAGAGGGTGCATCAGCTGTGTGAATCGCCCCATTAGGGTGCTTTTGTGTGTAAGTTACCAGGCGCTGACTGGGGCTCAAGCTTGTAGCCGCGCTTGATTTCGTGCCAATGTCCAAGTAAAAGCAAAAGCAAGGTAACGTTGAACAGATACCGCTCCTGCCTATCACATGATCGGCTTGGTCTTTTTGAGCAGATGTCCGGATCCAATCCCGAATGCCGTGACTGTTTGTCCTTGAAAGGCGTCTATGCGATATTGAATATGTTTTGAACCCACGAAAGCGGATTGGGTTCAGCATTATTGTTGATGTGTTGCGAGATAGCAACTAAAAGGTTGACAGGCTGTGTTGTATGTGGCGTAGCCGTCGAACAAAGCTCGGCGTGTATCTCCGAAGGTGTCTGAATACCTAGGGTGGATTGTGTGGGTTTGTGTTGTGTATGTCTATATGTTAAGGACAATAACCATCTGCTTCTACCAGCTTTTTTCTTGAGAGTGTCATGAAACAATGTTGGACATAATACAAAATCTTGCGATGAAAAGTGTCGTGGTCCGTCTAATGCTAGTTTCTGTTGATGTTCCTTTTCTAAAAAGTCGAGAATGAAGAGAATCAAGTCTAGAATTGGGTAATGAATGACATCAACCATATCATACAGTGGATAAAAGATCCAACAAGGAGGCTTTAGTGTACACCAAGAATAAAATGGGAGATAGCAGTAATATCCAGATGCCCTCTCGTTCTTCAGTGTAACTATGAATACCAGTGAAGGTGAATGCAAATGGTATTGCTTTGCTGCTTCTCGTTTGGGACGAAAATAGTGGTAGGCCAAAAAATTAGAAGAATGGTCAAGACCTTGCCAGTGGATGAGATGTCATTCGAGAAAGATAGAAGAAAGCAACGTCGGTCGAAACTCGGAATGGTGTTTCTGAATGGCTTCGCAAACCATCCTGCATAATGAGCGAAGTCGACGAGAGTATGGTGGCTTTACAGACATTCGAGAAGAACCAGCATCCAGGAACAATTGAAAAAATATATTGATGCCTCAGGAACGGCTACCACAAGGCCAAATCCAGGTACTGAGAAACCATATGAATGAGATGACATGACACAGACAAGTTGAGTCCTTAATGATATGACTGTTCTGATCCTTCTTTATGACTCTTGAAGATGTGAGCAAGACTCAAGGTTTTTCCTAATCATCAAAATCCTTGCAGTCATACTCGTAGGCAGCTTTCGTTTTCCCACAATCAATGGCGGCAAAATAAAGACAGAAAAAAGACACAGAAAAAAAATGAACCATGATACATACATACAGCTCTGACACATAGCTCCAGCGCGGTTAGGTCCCATTGACACACGCGTGCTTACTAAATCAGGCAGAAGCCATGTACCCATCCTTTTGCGGGGAGGGAAAAAATAGAAGAAGGATTTCTCTGAGGAAGGAGGGGAGGGGGGATCAGAAGCCCCACCAAAACGCACAACCGCCAAAAATTCCATCGCGAAAGCCCTCTCCCATATAACCAGCCTTTTCCGAACTTGCCTCCTCCATCGACCCCTCCAGCCCCTCCAGACGACGACATCATGCGGCCCATCCTTCTTGCCGGGCACGAGCGTGCTCTCACTCAGATCAAGTAGGTTCAGACATCTCATTTCGCATCTTTCTTGTACACTCGAGGCAGGACTTTCCTCCACGACGCACAACCTACAACGATTATCTTGATCCCCATCGGACAGTGTCAACTTGCCATGACGGAGAACAAGACCTCAGACTAACCAAATCCTCTTACTTACAGGTATAACCTCGATGGCGACCTCATCTTCTCCGTCGCCAAGGATCAGCAGATCTGTGTCTGGTTCTCCCACAACGGCGAGCGTCTAGGAACTTACCACGGCCATGTCGGTGCTATCTGGACCGTCGATGTCGAACCCACCTCGACCATGATTGCCTCTGGCTCTGCCGACAACACCATCCGTCTCTGGGACGTCAAGTCCGGTCGCTGCCTCAAGACCTGGGAGTTCCCCACCGCCGTCAAGCGTGTCGAGTTCAACGAGGACGGTACCAAGCTGCTCGGTGTCACTGAGAAGCGAATGGGTTTCCTATCCAACATCGTCGTCATGGACATCAACCCCGACGTCAACGCCGAGCAGAGCGACGAGAAGGTCCTCACCATCGTCTGCGACGAGAGCAAGGCCACCGTTGCAGGCTGGAGCGCTCTCAGCAAGTATATCATCGCTGGCCACGAGGACGGCAGCGTAAGCCGATATGATGCCAAGACCGGCGACCTGCTCGACAATGTTCCTGTTCATGAGCTCAACCAACCCATCGTAGACCTCCAGTGGTCCCCCGATCGAACCTACTTTATCACTGCCTGCAAGGATAAGACCTCCAAGGTACGTCCATGTACTCTGTGTTCACATATTATGGCACTAACTCGTGGATAGCTTATCACGGCCAAGGATCTCGAGGTCCTCAAGACCTACCCCGCCGATACCCCCATCAACAGCGCCACCATCACTACCAAGAAGGACTTTGTCATCCTCGGAGGTGGTCAGGCTGCTATGGATGTCACCCGAACATCAGCCCGACAGGGTAAGTTCGAGGCTCGTTTCTACCACAAGATCTTCGAGGACGAGATCGGTCGTGTGCGTGGTCACTTCGGTCCCCTCAACACCGTCGCTGCCGATCCCACCGGTAAGAGCTACGCCAGTGGTGGAGAGGACGGATACGTGCGAGTTCACCACTTTGATAAGGGTTACTTCGACTTCAACTATGAGGTTGAGAGGGAGAGGATCAACCGTATGCAGTAGAGAGAGCAAAGGGTCCACCCGTTCGTTCTTTTCCTGTGGGCTTTGCATATCGTATGGCGTTTAAGGGGACAATGAAATCTTTGTTCAAGGGAAATCCAAAAGGAGGAGTGGCAATGAAGGTTTCTGACCAGGGGAAAAAGAGAGAGAGACAGAGACTCGAGTGGAAGAGACAAGAGATAGAGGGAAGGGATTTATGAGAAAGATATGAAAGAAAGGGGAGAGGGAAGGGTTTTTTTTCTTCTGTAATTCACAAACCATCTCTCCGCGGCTTAAGGGAAAAGGTCGAAAATGCATGATTTGAAACGTCTTTTTTTTTCATCTTAATTGTGTACTCCTTTTATCAAAGGTGAACCGAACCATGTTTACTCATACTATAGATGTCCATCTACTGCTGCCATATACGATGCAAGTACAGTCATTTATGATGATGTGCATTGCACTCTACAGATAACTCAATAATCAACTGATATCTTCTCTAGGATACAGACACCATCCATAATTGACAACAAGTCCCTCGAGCAGCATAAATATCAACATTCCTCCTGTCTACGGAGGGTCCCCCTTTCACATACCACCTAAACGCCGCTGAAGACTCTATTCCATTAACCATAATCCTCCCAGACCGCCAAAAACACTTTTTTTTTTCTTATTTCATCACAATGACGTGTTTATTTCTTACGACCCTTTCTGCTCTTGGTAGAGCCTCCCGCATTTGAGTTGGTGGACGTTACACTTGATGCTCGTGAGGGCGCTGCTGAGCTGTTCTTGCTAGACTTTACAGACTTGACATTATCGAGAGCCTTGTTCTAACGGGTTATCACGTTAGCCGAATTCTGAAAGACATCTTGAGTCAGAAACCACATACCTTGACACCGTTCTTAGCCTTCTTCTTTGCCGGGGCCATTCCCAAGACACTGTCTTCGTCATTCTCGTCATCCGGTTCTCTTTTAGTCTTTCCGTTGGCTCCGTTGGCTCCCTTAGAAGGCACATCTTCAAACTCCTTGACAATAGTAGTGATCAGGGTAGTGCAGCGACGTGAAAGCTCGATAGGGGTACGGCTGAGGAAGAACCAGTCGAATCGGAACAGCGGCGACTCTCTAATCTCATCCCGTATCTTTTCGTATAGGTTCTCCGAATCAATGCCATATCGGTCTAGCATAACCAGCAAAAATCTATCCTCCTCTTCTGTATACACCTTCTTGTTGGTGGTCGAGACAGAGTAGTTGATCTTAAGCTGCTGCAGGGGAACTCGGTACTGTTGCATCTTCTTTCGCAGAAGCTTCTTCTGGTGTTCAACACGCCGAGTTCGCTCCTCGCCATCCTCGATAGTTTTGATGTATTTAGGATAATCCGCTATCTCGGTGTAGCGCTGCCAGAAGACCTTCGCATAGGCTTTCACCTCGGCTGGAGTCTTGCTGTCGACCTCTTCCGCAATATTCTCGAAGTCATTTCGGCCATACTTGCCCGATCCGTTGATGAACTGCTGGAAGTCACGTCGATTCCAGTCACCAAATCCTTGTTCAGAGAGGGCCTCCTTCTCTTCACGCTCAGCTTCGGTCAAGGGCGTGGCATTGTCGATTTCCTGTTGGTCAAGGGCTCTCTCGGCCTCTCGCTCTGATAGAGTCTCTTCATCGCCATCCGGCAGAGGGACCTTGTATCCAATCTCCTTGCGGTAGAATGCAGTCTCGCGATCTTGAAGGTCACGGAGACGGGGCGGGTAGAATTGATAGTCATGGACAGGGACTTGCTTTGGTGCACGAGGCGCCTTGGGCTTGGCTTCCGCCTTTTCTTTGGGATACATCGTTTGGCGGAAGTACTTGTCCATAGAATATGATTGCTCCTTGCGCTCTCGTTTGGCCGGGTTGATCCAGGTCATGTTGATGTTCTTCTTTGCGTTGGCAAAGTTCTCTCCGTTCCACTCATAAGCCGATTCCGAGGTGAACTTTTGCAGATCATCGATTCCAAGGTTCTCGTATTTGGCATTGAGCTCTTTGGTTCGCGTCTCGCCTTTAGCGAGAATGGCGTCGATATCATCGTCGTTCATTTCACCCTGCGTGGCCATGTTACCAGTGGGACCCTTCGACTGGAACACCTTCTCAGCACCATGCTGAATCATGGACAATAGTTCGTCCTTGTTCGCCGCAGCCTTTGCTGCTGCTTGAGCACGTCCCTGTTGAATGACAAGCTGGTCGAGACGAAGCTTCTGCGCAGCTCTTTCCAACACCTTTTCCTCAATCGCGTTCTCTGTCACAAATCGGTACACGACAACCTGCTTCGTCTGCCCGATACGATGAGCACGATCCATAGCTTGCAAATCAGCCTGAGGGTTCCAATCACTATCAAAGAGAACAACGATATCGGCGGTGGTGAGATTGATGCCGAGACCACCAGCTCGAGTGGTAAGTAGAAAGACGAATTTTTCTGATCCGGGCTTGTTGTACTCGTCGATGGCGGCGATACGGTCCTCATGGGCTGTTCCACCGTCGATACGACAGTACTTGTACTCCCGAAAGACGCAGTAGTCCTCCAGGATGTCGAGAAGTCGGCTCATCTGGGAAAAGATAAGTACTCTGCTTCCCTGTTTCTGCATGCGCTTCAGGAGTTTGTCTAGAACGACCATCTTTCCGGCATTATAGATAAGATGCTCATCGGTTGTATACGGCGGTCCTGGTTCAGCGCCTTCAAAAAGATATGGGTGATTACAACACTTGCGAAGCTGCATGACAATGTTGAGTAGTCGGGTCTTTGACTCGCGCTTACCACCAGCTCCGTTGACCGCATCGATGTCTTTTTCGAGGATCTTTTGGTACCATTTGACCTGCATCTCAGACATGCCCAAATAAACGTTGATTTCCTTTTTGGGCAACAAACTCTTCTCGACATCGCTCTTTACGCGACGGAGGAGGAAAGGTCGCAGTACCCTGTGTAGCTGCTGGACGACAGTGTCCTGGTCTCTGTCCTGTCCAGAAAACCACTGATCGAAAGCTTCGGAATCGCCAAAGACGTCGGGAAGCAGAAAGTTGAGCAAGGCCCACAGTTCATGCAGGTTGTTTTGTAAGGGCGTGCCAGTGATGAGTAGGCGGTTGCGAGAAGTAAATAATCGAATAACTTGAGATAGTGAAGATTCTTCATTCTTGATTCGGTGCGCCTGCGAAACATTAACGACTCGCCCGTCGACAGTCATCGATCACTTCCTCTCACCTCATCGATAATAATGTACTCCCAAGCAAACTTCTTCAAGTGGGCTTTCTCACGGAGGATCATCTCGTAACTCGTGATGCACACATCAAACTTCTCGTCCACGAGTCGTTCATTGATGAGAGCATGGCGCTCGTCCTTGGCACCCTGAAGAACCAAGACATTGACCTCAGGTGTCCAGCGAGCAAATTCTCGCTTCCAGTTGTCGAGCGTCGACTTGGGTACAATGACCAGATGCGGCCCAGTAATGTCGACAATGTGTCGCAAATAACCAAGAAAAGAAATAGTCTGGAGAGTCTTTCCGAGGCCCATTTCATCAGCCAAAATTCCAGATATACCATTTTCGTGGAGGGAAATCAGCCAATTGAGGCCTGCAATCTGATAATCTCGCATCGTGCCGTTAACAAAGGAGGGGGATTCGCGGAAAACCGTCTCCGCAGAACCGCCGTGTTTCTCGTCTTTCAAAAGCTCCGCATCTTCCTCAGCTTCTGTGCGTCGACGTCGCTCGCTGGTAGCACCGCCTTGTCTTCCAGCACCTTTCTTTCCGCGAGCGGCCTCTGCATTCTGACGATCGATTTCGGTCATAATATCGCGAATTTTAGGGTCCGGGTTCGTTTCGATAAAATGGCGGAACAAATCGGTCAACCCGAGGAGATAGCGAAAACGTCGAATGGTATCATCTTCCTACATGTCACAATCAGTATTTGCGTGCTCCAGCATTCTCATGTTAAATGAGCCAACCTTGGATTCTCCCAGTAGATCATGTTTCTTGCCGAAAATGCTCCGGCGTAATTGGTTGACCTCTGTGCGACGCTTACGGCCATCAGTTACGGGTTCGCCAGCAACACTGCTAGCAGTTGTGTTGGGATTCGTGTCAGAATCGGTATAGTCTGGGGTTTCATCAACTTCCTACACAGTTGTTAGTCGGCTACAATCCCAGGATGCGCCAAGGACAACTAAGACGCTGTTTGCCGTCTTACCATTTCTTCGACCTGGCGATGATCTGGCGCGTCCGACATAGACGCGTCTGTGTCCACAGCCTTGGCTCGAGAGCGAGGAGCCATTGCGAACTGGATGTGGGATAAACCTCTTTACGCGACTAACGTCGAGACGCGTTCGAGACGTATCGAATCGAGGACTAGCAGGCCTTGTGGTCTTATAGAAACTTGACTGGGGTATCAAAGCAAAGTTTTCGAATGGTTTGAAGTAAAAACCACGGTTATGCTATTTCTGCCACTTGTAGATTTATAGATGATGTTTTTTTGAGACCGTCGGCAGGTGGAATATCGACTGGGAACTTCCTAGGGGCCAATTCGGGGCTAGTACATCAGCAGGGGTCCACATTAGATGCATCCCCATGGCTTTCTTTCATGAAAGGAAGATTAGATGTTCCGGGGGAAATCTCGACGTCACTGATTCAGGGCACTGAAATGATAACCACTCCAAGTAAGATTCTATGCTTACTTGATAAGAAATGGCCCAAACAACCAATCTGTTTGATTGTACAGAACGGTTTCTAAAACGCCACCAATGAGCAAGGTTGAAGACTCTTTCTAGGACTATTTCTATTGCATCTCGGTATCATTGTAGGATTGCCATTTCATACCTATCATTTATTAGCAATAGATAGGTAGGTAGGTGGACAGGTACCCATATCGATCGTGTATAGTCACGTGATACTGTCATACCCGGCTGGCCCACGTGAAAACCCCTCTGTTAGCGCCTCTCCCGACAAGCTCTGAAGCGGCGCTGGCTGCGTGACTCCAACCCAACAGATCATCGACTTCAACATCCGCTTGGAGAACGCTCTTCCTTCAATACCACACCACTTTTGTTGTATTGTTGTTTCAGAAATCACTACAGATAGTCGTTCTTTCTTTAGCGCAGTTCACCTTGGTTATTGTCTCTCTTGCCCTTCTCCTACTTCTAGCTGGGAACAGCTCGTAACGTAAGGATCCCCCCTCATATGTCATTTTAGAACGCTGCTGACTAAAGTAGCCTATCTTCTTCTCCTAACTTTCTACGAGGATCATGGACTCTATGCGAGGTGTCTCTTCCGGCGTGGGAAAGCAGCCGGCCCAAAATGACTCCCCTGAACAATTGCTCGATGCCTTCAAGGCTGCCGCCCTCTCTGTGACGAAATTATACAAAACTTCTGCTGCCGCGCAGACAAAGGCACGGGCTGATGGGTACCAAGACTGCCTGGACGACCTCTTGGCGTTTCTCGATAAGCAGGGAATGGGTTTGGATGATGGTGAGGGATGGAGGATCCGCCGGTGGGCCACTGAGAGGCTAGATGGCCGTGATAGTGGCTCGCAAAGCCTCGATAGCGAAGACGAGGTCGACAAGGCTGAGACTGCCTCCTCCCCAGAACTCACCCGGGCGACCGCTGCACCTCAAACAATCACGCAGATGCGAACGGACTCGGCACCTCCCAGTGTTCACGGTCTCGCTCCCGAGCCTTCCCCTATCGTTGTTCCGACCCAAGATAACTTTACCTTTCAGTCTTCGCACGCATATCCGAATATTGCCACACTCGACCTCTCCGACTCGAGACCCCATGAAAGCTCATCCGTACCAGCCTCTACAAGATTGTCAAAGAGCCGCCTGGGCAATCCGAGTCGATCTGGTCCTCGAGGATCAAACCACCTTGCACAAAGGGCCGGCTCGAAACGAAAGCTGAACTTTGATGAGATATTCGACCTGGGTAGTCTCGGGGGTAGGGATCCTTTCAGCGGCGGCGCTGGCAAGCGTGGCAGACACGCCTAATTCGGCATCAAGCATCGTATATCACGTTGATCAACATATTTTCACGAAGCCGGGGTTTGATAGACTAGGTTGGACAAGGCACATATTTACGGACGGACGCATGGACGAGCATACAGCATAAGCGGCGTTTGGAGGACGTAACGATTGCATTTGACGGGTGTTTTTTATTTGGGGTTATCTGAGATTTCATACCATGCTTCCTGGTTAGGAGACATGTCAGTGGAGGAGATTTGATGTGTATGGCGGAGTGGTGACTAGGCATGAGAAGCTACTCATTAGTTGTGAGCTTTCCTAATACTGGTCCTCGACCAATATTCGGAGTGGTTATTTGGACGTGAGGGTTGACTGCCCAGTCCACCTCCAACGTGGACAATATAGCGAATCCAATGGCAATTAACAATTAAAGGCAACTCATATTTTTCTGAATGGTGGCTTGGACATGCAGTTCCAGTTCTATCTTTTGGTCAATGTGAATAGAAATAGACAATACCAGCCATGCTGGATGTAGGTAGTATTGCCTTGAGCCATAATGTCTGTCCTAGGGTCGCATGTGACTAGGTACATTTGCGGCTCTAATACACGCTGCAGTTGGTCGTTTAATCTTCGGCTCTCCACGCCATACACTCGATGTCTGATGTGCATGGTCAAGCAGTACGTACCTAAAGCCTCCTGGTTCATCCATCATTAAGGTGCCCTTTGAACCTTTTTCATTGTGTCCATCTTTTCTTTTTTTTTTTCTTTGACGAGTTGTCTTCTTTGTTCACTTCACGTCGATCCCATAAAGCAACGATCATCTGTAAGTGTGTTTTCTGCGCGTTTCTTTGACTCATAACCGAGGGATGCGCATCTTATAACGCGCTGCGTCATCGCACATTCGATTCTCTTAACGCTCCCTTTGCGACGAGGGAACCTTGACTGACGCGATTAAATAGAATCAACTTCCTTTTTGTCTTCCTCGACCTCAGACTTCTTATTCTTTCATCCCACGACTAGATTATCCAACCGCGAAATCCGACAACATGTCAGACTCAGGAAACTTGGAAGAGAAGCCCGTGAACGAGCATGAGCCCGAGAATGAGGTGGCTGCCACCGAGGAGGTGCGTCAAGCGCGCAAGAAATAAGAGGTGGATTGGATAAAAGGCACTGACAAGGCGACCCTTAGGAAGAAATTTCTGCCATGAAGCGCCGCGTGGCAGAGATGGAAGAGGAGGCTAAGAAGCTACGCGAGATGCAGACCACTCTCGAGCAGCAATCTGCTGACCTTGCCGACGACAAGGAGTCGATCGACGCCCGCAGCATCTTTGTGGGAAACGTCGATTACTCGGCCTCGCCAGAAGACATCCAGGCGCATTTCCAGAGCTGCGGTTCCATCAACCGCGTTACCATCCTCCTGGATAAATTTACTGGCCAGCCTAAGGGGTACGCACCAGCAGCCATCCTGTCTGAACAAAGTTTCCTGGCGCTAATCATTGTGGTCACAGTTACGCTTACGTCGAGTTTACCGAACCCAGCTTGGTGGCCCAGGCACTGGTCTTGAACGAGAGTGTCTTCAAGGGCCGTAACATCAAGGTGACGCCGAAGCGTACCAACGTACCTGGTATGAGCCGGGGTCGTGGTCGTGGACGTGGTGGCCGAGGCTTCCACGGCCGCGGCGGCTTCCCTCCTCGCGGCGGCTACCGTGGAGGCTACCGGGGCCGTGGACGGGGTTTCGCTCCTTACTAGGGGCAAGGAGGCTCTCCCAATGCAAGGCCCTTTCGGAGCTCTGTAGCTCCCAGACCATTTGAGATTGAGATTGAGGACCCTCATGTTGAAGATATTTCGTAATCTCGATTACTATGCCTACTACCTAGAGTGGTGACAGGAAGCTCGCTTGGTCTTAATCTCAACCGGTCGTGCTTTTGTTGTTACTTTTATAGGATTTCTATAACATCTAGTTGATTCGCGGTGGGAGGAGAAGGAATCCAATAATACGAGGCGGAAAACATATAGAAATCGGATCGGCGATTTCGAGGTTTGCAGAAGAGGTTTATACAACCTAGGGTTGCCCAGGAAAGGAGTTCGAGGTCAGGAAATGATGTCTTTTTTTTAACAAGCCTAGCAATAGGACCAATGGGATACAAGAATATGGTTCGGTTTCCATGTTCCATGCTGCCGGGCATTTTATCTTGACGTTACTGTTGTATCAGGAGAGTAATGCCAGGTTCTATTTTAAGAGTTAGCTGGGGAGGTAAGGTTATCCGGCGACATAGTCTAGTATCAAAGTGTTTGAACATGAAATGGGGGCTGTGGCAGGATGCCGCGCAATCACTGTTCTTGGGAGTTGGTTGATGTCGTCAGTTTTCTTTCTTTGGGTCACATTGTCTTGTTTACTTTAATGAATTGACCCGAAGAGACGTACTGGTATGGTTGGGCTAGCTTTCGTTGGGAGAAATAGAAAGTGATGTAATTAGAATCTGATGACGAACACAATATGGATCAATAATGTGACATGATGTATTCATGGTGGTGGATGCTAACCAACCTATCTCATGCTGCTGGGAGATGCAGGGAACTTACCCTGCAACGACGGGCTCGTTTCTTTGGTCTACAATAGGTAGTATCACAGCTTCACGCGTATTTCTTGAACCTTTTGAGTATCATCGGCTTTATGCAATTGCTCTTTTACTTGTAATCACTGCTTCTTTTCTTTCTCCCCCCCTTTTTTTTTCTTTTGACTATTTCGTCGATTTATAACTAAACATTGTGGCCAGACTGCCTAAGATGGCTGGTGTAAATAGGAGGCCAACATCAACCTACCAACACCCACAAACCAATGACTCCAACATGACTTAAGATGAGATAAACGAGGGAAGGGGAAAAAAACGACAACTCAACCAAAACATACCTAACGAGCTGATGAGACTCAACATTTCCTTTCTGTGGCGTAGTTATTTCGTGACGTCCGGCGTGGCTCAGCGTCTGTTTGTTTTCCATCCCTAGGTACCTAGATGGAAAAAGTGAGCACCTATGAGATCAAACAAGTGAGAGGGAGGAAGAACTGGCCGATAATAGAACGTAAGCGCGGCAGAAAGCTGTATTCATGCAAACAAGGTGGGATCTTTCGAAGGTGCATCGACAAGTAACCAACCAAGCAATGCGGCCACTGGATTCTTCGCCGTAGCGCTGGGGTGTGGGCGTTTACAGGAACGACACATCGTTGACAAATGTCGTTTGTTTTTTGCCATCTTTGAATTTAGACTAAAGGAATGGAGGCTACTCGTGTTTATTTATAAGCATTATCTCGATATATATCATCATTACCAACTTGACGAACTACTCTTCTGCTTTGTCTGTTCGATAATTAGGTACCCAGGGGAACTGGGCAAATACTAACCTCGACCTTGATCTGTCATCTGTTTCCTACTCCCTAGTCAGACATGCATACAAGTTGGTAGTTCATGTACTGTATGTATTTCTCATGTTTTTCTTACTCACTCTTAGCTCAGAACCCGAACCAACCGTTCGAGCCTGGGAATCGTCAAAAAGAAACGAATTCGATCCGATCCTTGAACTACCTATGTGTGAACTTGGACGTCTGAAGGAACCTTTGACTACCTACCCACTAACATCGGGTCATCTACAGGGCCCTGTAATCCACTACATGAAACCCGGCTATCCGGCTGCTTGTCCGCAGTAGATTGGCGGTTCCTCAGTCCTTTGTTTTCCTGGATCATTGCCTGTTCTACAAGAAGATGCAGATGCACCGTCGTACTGTAGATGCCCAGTGGCCAGTTTGATCTGAAGCCCCTGTCTAAGGTAGGGGAAGAAAGAAACAGAGAGATATCACAATGATCACTGATGTCCTTTACCTACCTGTTGAACTTGATTGAATTTCGGATACTGTACTTCCCTGCTACCTGTCAACAGCCAGCGGAAGTCTCTTGATCCGTCGGGGTTTGGAGGCAGCCAGCAAGGTACAGGGTACAATCAAACTTAAGATGTTGAATGCCCAGCCCGTTCGTTATTCAGACGGATTGGTATCAAGAGTAACGACCTAAGTTAGCAGCTTCACATCCACAATAATTCGAAGCGGGCACTAAGAAAAGGTGCCTTGGTCTTGGTAAGGGCAATGGTCACTATGATGTAGGGGGTACTTTCCATGACAGCATCTAGGTACCTGGTAGGTAGGTTAAGTAGGCAAGAATGGAACATCTGGGATCCCTCTTACTGCCCGGGTACTGGGTACTACCAGGTATTGCATTACCAAACATCACTCCCGTCACCATCCCACCTGTGGCGATGACTTACCAACCCATCTAGACCATTCATTCATCCATCCATTCGTGAATATTACTATTACAATATTCAATCCATCAAAACACTTTGCCTCACCATACTCTTTTCTTATCATTTGTGCCTCTCACAGCACTTACTTACTCGCCATCATCATCGTCTCATATCGCCATTTTTGTCTCTGTCTTCTCGTAGCTTCTTAATTCTTCTTCGTCCCCAGTCGCGTGTCTTCCTCCTTCTTCCTCTTCCGGCCGCTGCCTCCTTGTGAAGCGAAGCGGGGAGTGTGTACGTCCTGGTCTCTTGGGCAGCCCGTGCACAGCCTCAACTTTCCACAACCACCACCCCCCCATACACCCTCCATC
>JABGLY010001036.1:0-17832 GCA_013623525.1 Fusarium dimerum | reverse complement strand
CCCCCCCCCACTATTTCTGAGAACTTATATTGACTAGCAGCCCCTCCCCTCCAACTTCTCAATCAACGGGCTGGGACGGATAATGCTTGTCAAGTGCAAGGCGAAAAGCAGATCGATGATATGGATTTTTAACTTCAGATCCCTTCGGGCATCGGCTTATCATGCGTGATAGTGTACATGGCAATAGAAGAGCCCGACAGTACCCGTGTCTAGCCGTCTCGATCTTCGATTAGTCATTAGTTCAATGCAAGTGTGGTCCGGGAAATAACCGAACTGAAGTGGAGATTGCTAAAGCGATTATCCAATAGCACAAAGCAATTTATCTACGGTGATGCGCGCTGGCCAATCTCCTGGCGTTAATCGCAAAATACACAACAAAACAAAACAATTCGGAGATATTAGCAATTCTCGACAACCACCCTCCTAGCTCCGTACCATAACTGCATATCAAGACTGGAAACACCACGACAGATAGCACTGCATCAAAATCTATCCAGCAATGTCTCAGACCTCGTCGTCAACTATGCGCTGCCACGCATCAGCAGAAGAACGTTTTCTTTTACCATCCTGGCTACCAGGACAGTCACAACCTCCTCTTGAATCTCCCGGCACTGGATGCAGGAGGAATCCATCATGAGACCGCACGAATCGCTTGCGCTATTCTCGCCGCCCGTAGATTTGATGGTTATCGATTTATGAGTAAAAGTGAGCCTGAAATTTCAGACAGTCCGCATGATATCCTGCAAGGCAAAAAAGATTACTTTTGTATCGAAGACGGTACCGTTGTGATTGACTAGCTAAAACTCTGCAGAGATCAAAGCTAATCTCTCCACTAAGACTTCTCTCCTCTCTCGCGCCTCTTTCGAGACTCTTCAGCCGCCTTGATAGCCATAGCTTCGCTTGCCTTACGCTTAGCCTCTTCCTCGCGGCGCTTTCGAGAAGCTTCAGCGGCTGCAATCATACGAGCCTCCTCCTCGTCATTCGGAATTCTGATGTTATCAGCCATTCTAGATATCCTTGTTAGTCCTGAGCTCTTGGCTGCAAAATAGCAGGAAGTTTGACTCACCTAGAGCTTTTCGATAACCTAGAGTGAGTGCAAAGTAATATCAACAATCAAGTTTCGACTTAAATGACTTGGGATTTATAAAAAAAGCTTAGCCTGATGAGAGGTTTGCGGTTGCTAATGGAGATTCTGTCTTTCATCGAGGATAAAACTTGTCTTGAATAATATTAGCACTTGTAAGAAGCCATGCCAATCTCTCTGTTAAAGTCTCTGAGTCAAGAGAATTAATCGGCCATTACCATTCTAGGTCGTATTGTTACGTCGTATTGTTGGTTCTGAATGGGCTTTTCAGGCAGTAACAAGCCCAAAGGATGGGTAAAACAGTTATGAGGGTTTCCATTGGTTGGCCCACTTCTGCCACCAACAGCCTGTTGGTGATAAACACAAATTAATGCCAACATTTGGCTGAATCACACCGCGACTGAAGAGGGGTCGTGGAAAACTGTAAAAAGGGAGACGGCGATTGCAGAATATCAGGCGTCTGAACACAAGTAACAGGATCGATACAAGTCGCTTTCGCTTATATGCATGGTTGGTAACGCCTAATATAATTTGAGTAGCCTTTGAGGTTCACGGTCCTTGAAACCTTCGATTCCTGAGGCATCAATATAACTCCTTTACCGTCCTTGCTTGGACGAGCTTCTTCTCTAACCGAGTTCTATCTTCGAGGTACCACCAAGGAGCATATTTTCAAGTCATTTTTACCCCAGAGCTCTACGATCTTGCTTATTGAAATTTCCTCTACGCATCGCGTCCCAAAATGACACCCAAACTGAGATATGTCCGCATGGACATGGATGATCTCGCCTGGGAAAGGAATGACACTGAACTCGAAGTATGGGAGAGATCCTTGAACAAAGCAACTATTTATCGCGAGATCGCCAGCTTTATCAACAAACATCGCCCAGGAAAAGCTGTCGAGCTACATCGGCCGATCAGAGGCGGCTATAATGTCTTCTATCGATTAGAGTACGAAGATGGATCCTCTGTTGCTATCAGAATTCCCAGTCCGGGTATTTGAACTCTGCCATTAGTAAGGAAACTTCACATCGGATCTAACACATAAGTAGCTGTTAAATTTCCGGATGAAAAAGTACGGTACGAGGTAGCGACAATGAGATATGTCGCGGCCAACACCACCATTCCAGTGCCCAAAATATACCATTGGGGAACGGCAGAACAAAACCCTGTGGGGCTTGGACCATTCATGATTTTGGAGTATATCGAGCATGAGACAACCTTGTCTCACGTCCTCAATGATACCTCACTAGATCCGACAGATTCCCACTCACTTGACCCCAACATCAGCAACGAGAAGCTTGAGCTCCTATATCGACAGATGGCGAACATCGTCCTTCAGCTCTCTACCCTGTCTTTTCCCAAAATTGGTTCATTGGTTGAAGATGAAGAAGGGCATATCTCTGTAGCTGGAAGGCCACTCATGCAGAACATGAACTCCATTCTCGATCTCACAGGCTCTCCTGCCAGTGTTCTCCCCCACCCAACCCAAATGTATAATACGTCTCAAGACTGGTATTGTGTAATGGCTGAGATGCATCTCATTCAGCTGACATTCCAACAAAACAATGCTGTTGAGGATGAGGATGATGCTCGCGATAAGTATGTTGCTCGCCAGCTGTTCCGACACATTGCATCAGAAAGGCATCTCAACTCCAAAGTAAGTGAAGATCATGACACCGTCTTCAGGATCTTCTCTGAGGACCTACGACCATCCAACGTCTTGATTGACAAGAATCTTAAAGTTGTTGGTGTCATCGATTGGGAGTTTGCCTACGCAGCTCCAGAAGAGTTTTCCTCTGATCCTCCTTGGTGGCTTCTCCTGAAATATCCAGAGTACTGGCCAGGCGGCTATGAGAAGTGGATGGAAGCATACGAGCCTCGCTTCAGAACTTTCATTTCTGTCCTGCAGGATGAGGAGAAAAAGCTGAGGGCTGGAAGAAAAGTCGAAGATGATCTTGAAGACCTTGATATCTCTACCAATGGGAGACCGTTGCTTTCGCAGCAAATGCAGAAAAGTTGGGACAGCAAAGAGTGGATGTTCCGGTACGCAGCGAGAAATAGCTGGGCTTTCGATTTCATTTATTGGAGATACTTGGATCCCATGTACTTTGGCTATAACGAAGATGCTGATTATCGGGTAAGGCTTCCTCATTTGAGTAAGAAGCAGCTCGACGCTCTGGGGCCTTTTGTTGAATTGAAGATGAGACAGGAAAGGGAGAGGAAGCTGGCTCAGTGGAGCGAGAAAGACGCCAAAGTTGAGTTGTGTAAGATCTTGGTTTAAATGGATTTGGGGGAGGGGATGCGATGACAAAATAAGAGAGATTGGAATGATATGACTAAAAGGCTTGGAAGACCGACTTAACTGTATTCATATAACTACAATATTGGTAGGAATTCATCGCTAACTATACTTCGCGCCCAAAAGAAGGGGGGTTTTAAACAAGGCTGGGTATGCCTCAACTCTAAAACCTCAAGTACACTCTGTACCATATTCTTCTCCTCCTCTACAGCAACCTTCCTCGCCTGCAATAGATCATCCTTCATATATCCCTATTATCTGTCTTAATTTAAGCAGAAGATGAGTGTTATAGAGTTCATGGCCTATTTTTTTATTTTGTTTTTCTTACTTTCTCTACCAAGAAATAGAAAATATATCCTGGTATCATTTATACAGCTTTAACGAATCCTGACAATTGGCTATGTCTGCGGGCCGCTATTCTAATCCGTAGATCAGTGCTAACAACGATCAGGGGCATCCCCCATGACACAGTATTGATCTGACAGTTTCCTCTCTTACAACAATTGTGATTAATTAAGGGCAGCTCCACATCTCATATTTACCTAGATCTAGACGCCGCTCCGGCGGAATGGAGCCAAAGTGGAGCACGGCATCCGGTCCCCGGACGAGCAGCGGGTCATGTCGCCGACGTCATCCGGCAACTCAACATCGTGGCCGATAACAAGAAGAAGGCGACTGAGAAACAAGAGATGGTGGCGGCGGCTGCTAGCTCGTCGAGGAGCCACGGAGATAATAATGGCCGGAGGATGAGGAGGAGGCCGACCCTGACAGGGATGCGCTCGACCAGGCTGTCTGACGCTTCTGCAACCCGCTGCTCCACTTCACGGCCATACTTGGCATCAAGGAGGACGGCAGCTGAGCCGCGGCACACACGCACACCCGCTTTTCGGCCGGCTTCTTGCTGTAATAAACAAGGAAAAAGTTGGACCAGCCTGGCGTGTAGCAAAAAATAACTGAGGAAAGGACAGCAGCGCAAGAAATAAAGCAAAAGGAACATCCCTCTTTCTTTGGCTTGCATTTCTACTTTCTCTCAGAGTCCGACCTTCCTTCCGTACATTACCATCAAGCTAATGACATCCGCTCCCCGTCTACAATCTTTGCCCCCAAAGTTGCCAAAGGCGCACGAAAGGCAAGGAATAGAATCCATAGATGACACCGCATCCAAGGCCGGAGAGGCAGGACGTCCATCTCTTCTCCCTTTCTATCATATGCCGGAATGGTTTCAATGCGCCCTTCGACCCTAGTGTTCTTCTTGATTACAGACCCGTCTCAGGCTCGGTTCTCACTTCGTTCGAAAGTTTGTTGTATATCCACAATGAATCGGTAATATCTATTCCCATCTCATCCCCGCGGTTTTCTTCTTCTCGGCCAGTGCTATATCCAGCAATACCTTGCTAGCATATACTCCGGGGTCACTGGCGCCGATTCCATTGCCCTCTCCATCCTCATGTTAACGGCTGTTACGTGCCTGTCTTTATCAGCGATATACCACACCTTAATGAACCATTCGCAATACGTGGAACGTTTTTGCCCGAGAATGGACATGCTGGGTGTAGTGATGTTTATACTGGTGACCTTGTCTTGGGAATATACATGGTCTTCTGGTGTGAACTTTTGCCACGCAATACCTACTGGTTCATGGTTAGTCAATTTAACATGTAAAGATTTGTTCTCCTTTTGTGTCCTTACACGGCGGGACCTTCACGATTCACAACATCTTCGGACAAGATTAGAGATCACATATCAAGCCATAAGCTAGGGATGACGACAATGCAGGCGGAGCAGTTGCAGAAGTTCGAACCTTGTTATATGCAGACCTTCTCCTCTGCCAATGGAAGAAACAAATATTTCGAAGTTGAGCCTATCTAATACTCAAAATCAGATAGACCTATATTATTTTTACTCATGCAAATATTTTCTTTTGCGAAGAATCGTTGGGCTACTTGAAAAGAGATTGTAGTCATAACTATAGGCTGGCCCATGGCAAAGGGGCTGATCGACTACTTCGTTATCGAGGAAGAAGAGCGGCCACGATAATACTAACTAAAGAAGCATTACGAACCCTTCATGAAAACCTCTCCTTTCGGCGCTTGTGGATATATATTCCATACGACACTGCTGAAGTGTCCGTCCATGTTTCGTTTGAAACAGAGCAACCAATTTTCCACTCCGTAATGAAAAGACCGCGCCGAACTCGGGCATTGGCGGAAGGAAGAGAGACACAACTATCGCGGTTATAGTGCGAAAGAATGTATAGCTGGGCCGGCCTGCCGCCGATTGTGAACCTGGACGACTTTTCGTGTTCAAAGCCTTCCAGATAAAGCGCTCAAGGATTGTGCCAATATCTGCCAGTCAAGTCATTGCGGTCAGGTTCGGTGGTGTCTGGAGTTCTGGCATCCTCCGAAGTGTCCAATATAGTCCTATGCTAGGCTCTCCGCTTCGGAGCAGCCTGTAAGGCGAGTGGCCGGTAGATGATCAACCACCTTCGCGGGTAGGCCCGAGCTCCTGGGGGTCTGAGGTTGTTTTGGTACGTCCATGGTGCTCTGTTCCATAATGATGAGGAGAACGCGTTCGATCAAGTCAATCACTGCCACACTGGAGGTTTAAGAAGAATAAAGATATGGGGCCGGAGTATTGATTCACTGAGATTTCGCAATGAGCTTGGAAAACTCTCGGCAAAGCTCTTCGGCTTAGTATAATCACAAGACTTGATTTAGTTGTACAGAATGTATTTAACTCATGTTGGACTTTAGAACTGCTCTCAAGTTATCTGCAGCCTCTTGTGTAGTCTCATAATTAAACTCCCAAAGTCTCTGGATAACTTTCGCGACGGGGTTACTTTCGGCGACACTAGGATATTCTCCTTTCATAAGCTTCTGTTGAAGATCCTCCGCCTCGATCAAACCATAAGGGACGGTCCATTCCGTCACCTCACAGATAGCTGTGCCAAGAGCAAACAACTCCATCGGAAGAGTGCCTTTGGCAGGAGTATCTCTGTCATCTCCTGGTATCCAGTAACGGGGTTCATAAATGAAGAGAAGTTCAGGATATCTGCCTGCTAGGCTCGACCCAGCAAAGTCGCTTAGCTTGATCTGAAGATCTTCGAAGACCAGAATATTGCGAGTGGACACATCTCCCCAGATAATTCCACAGCTATGGATATACTGCAATGTCTCTGCAATATCAATTGCTAGTTGAATGCGTCGAACCATACTTGGCGCCTTGTTATTCTGGATGAAATCCCGTAAGTTGCCATAGGGTGCTCTCTCAAGACGTAGAGCCCAAGCTTCCTGTTGGTCGGCCATCAACTCTAGCCCCAAGCATCTGAGAATGCGTGGATGTGCTCCGAGGGCTTCATAGAGGGTAGCCTCACGCTTGAACCTGTTGCTTGTGTCTTCGGCAAATGCTGGGCGGTCATACATTTCACCATCGAGCCAAAAGCTCGCAGCTTTTAGAACAGATTCGGAGTTCCCCTTTTCCGTGTAGATAATGCTGTACCCCGTCCGCCCAATTGGTTCTAATCTGGCCCTGATCGCGGTGGCAGCTTCGATATCCGATAACCGCATGTTAAACGTAGTTAAGGGAGAGAAAGATGGTGTAGTTAAGGGAAGGTCATGGATGATTTGTGAATAAAGCGTTTATGGTGAGGAGTAGCTCAATCGTGATTAAGTCACGATACGTAGGGTAAAGTTCTGCCGAGCTATTTCCGGAATTGCGGTGATTGGGCCATTTCAGCATCCCATCCTTCTTGTCTCCTTCCAAATGACACGTCACTTTCGACATTCTGTACGAATCATCAGACCATCCCTGAACCCAGCAAGGGCTCTGCCACACTGGGTGCTTAGGTGTTGGGTATGCAACTAATATTACTTATCAGCATAAACTCTTGGATAAAGTGCCATCAACGATCTTCGGCTGCGTATATCAATCGAGTTCATGGGCATTGGTATTTGTTCAGGATAACACAAACTTGGTTGCACATCGCAAAGCGCCTGTTTATGCGTAATGCCTTGCTGCAGAGAACTGTTGCTGGGTGCTGTTTCTCCTCCCCTCTCAATTTAGGAGGCTTGGCAACATATCGCTTGTGTTGGCTTTGCTTACAGTAAGTTACAATCCGCCAACGGACCAACGGAGCGTTACAATCCCCCTCCCCATTACGCAAACCATGAGCCAACGGCAGCGCCATACTCACAAGCTGTCGGATTAGAGATTGCAAACTATTAATACGGCCAGTCGAAAATGTACAACGTTGTAGAAGAGGATAACGAAGTAGTGGGAGACGATCACGACCTCCCACAATCCCCTGCAACTGGATTGGTGCGTTTAGAGGCCTTATTTGTCAATCGTTCGCCCACAGCGTACTGCCATGGTGTGTCAGCCTGGGTTGCCTTTCATCCCTGTCAGCCTGCTTTGTCTCGTTAACGTCTCGCTCATGCAACATATACATTATGTCAAAACCCAGATGTCTTTGGATTACTTGATCTCACCAAACCCAACCCTTCCACAACCATGTGCAGCTACTATACTCTTACCAGGATACACGACAATTGCTCACAAACCCCAAAGCACATTACGAAGGTTAACGAGTTTCCGATTCTCGAGCGGTGTAGCGATCCAAACGCCGGTACATTGTCTTGTCCAAATTAAAGCTCAGCTATACAATGCTTGGCTCAACTCACGTCAAAGGGCCTTGTCCGTTATGTTAAATCTCGGTCGGTCTGAATATTCATCTGGGTTCACCTGTCTTTCCGCTGCTGGAGGATCAAAGGTGCAATAGCACTCAAGGGTAACTTCTTGAAAACATACTGTCGCTTACTGGTTGATAAGGTAACTATATATCAGGACAAGTCGAATGCAGGGATAGTAGCGCTACACTCAGTCTCAATAAAGCGCAATTAAAGAGTCCATTGTTAGATTTCAATCTCATCCCACTGATAATACGATAACCTCACTGTTAACAATCTATTATTATTCCTTTGCTTCCAGCAATATAACTACGAGGGCTGGTACTTGTTAAGCTAGGATAGAGGCTCGTTCATTTGAATTCTTGCTTATTACCTTAGTTAAAATGGACGTTGGAGGGAGATAGCTATATAGCTAAGCATAACCCTGGAGGTAACGGGGTATGAGTTTGCAGGTACACGCAAGGCCCCGATGTTCCGTGTGTCTTCTAAGGTGCCTACTGTACCAAGGTTGAACTAAAACGCGTCGTATTGTTCACTTTTCGTCCGTGCCAACCCAGACGACCATGAAATCCTCTGGCGTTTTGCCGAAAATTCACCTCTGGACTCAATACTTTTTGTCCGTGCACATTGATACAGTAAACCAGGTTCAACAAAAATAACCCGTTGTTTATCAATTTCTTGTCCGTGCACTCGTTCCCTTCGCTACTCCTACTCGAGAATTATCTGCGTCGACCGGCAGCCGACGATTGTGTTTTGATGGAAATCCAATGGCGCTAGCAAAGCGATCACCACAAACTGCAAGGCTATCTGGAGCTCGCAGTATAGAGAAAAAGTGATATGATCAGAACCGGAACACCTCAGTCACTATATAAGACGTTTGCTACAATTGGCTGGAACAGTGATCAGCTGTCAGAACAACTCAGCGCTTCAGGTACCTAAGGTAATCAATACTACTAGATCATCATAAGACGCAACATTCACCTTGTTCAATTATTGGCCCCAAGCTGTTTGCCAAAATGGACCATTTCGGTTTAGGTTATCTTGTCAGACCAGTCAGACCGTCCGTCATACGATAACATCATATTGACAACTTGATGGGCTATCTTAGAAATGATGCATTAACCATACAGAAGTTATCTGCGAAAGAGATATGGTTTTGCTGAGAACAGGGGTGACATGAGTGGTCAATGTTTTTGGCAGCTTTCTTAACCTTAAGTGGGACTGAAAAACTCCTGTACAGGGATGTGCCCATTCCTTACATTGACTCATAGCCCCCTCACATTTCGCCTGTTCCTTAGCGGCCTAGATGTGGATCACTGTTTGACACTTATCTCAACCATCGTCCACTCCTATTGCCCATTTCAACATACAACCACGAATGAAGAGATGTCACAAGTTCCTTTAAGCAGCTCACAGCCATGCCACGTAACATGTGGCAGCGGCAAGTAACGGTAGTCTACCGGTTGATATAGTATATAACGAACTACCGATCGCTTAGGGGATGAGCTGGTTTTGCGTTATACTGAGCACATCTTGCCGGGTATGAAGTCAGAAAAGAGGCCCATGCGTCATTGTAACCAGGCGTTATTGTAAATATGAACGGAGCCAACCAACCCAGTGATGCTAGCCAAAAGGTGAAGAAGACGTAACCGGTTTGAGATAAGCGTCGACGCTGTCTCAGTTTTTTGTGAGTTGTCGTAAGATATCCTCCCCTCGTCATCTCTCCTCCCGACCACCTGCTGGAATGCTGCTTGCCTCCCCTAACAGTGAGTGCTACTTGTATCGAACTGGTAGTTGCTGTACAAATTACTATATATAACCTGGAGGTAGCCAGGATGGCTTGATGGCAGCCTCAGGCAGCAGATCTCTAGCGTGTCCTTGCTGTTCGTTCTTAAGGGAGGACCATCAGCCCTCTGGTCTTGCTCACTCGACTCCTTTCTGCTCCCCTCCATCGTATAAACACACTAGACCACATATTCCGTCCATCTACAACAGCCATTATGGATTTCTCTTCCAAGTTTGGTCAAATCGTTTTGGAATGCGAGGAAATCATCGGATATTCTTTCGACTCTAAACTTCGTTGCGCCGAGGCTCTAAATACAGCAGGGGACGCTCAATCTCTTTTCTTTCTAAATAACGCTCTTCAGAAAATGGATAAGAATGACCGCCTCGCCGTGTATGGTGACTCTGTAGCCAGCAATTACTTATGTAGCCTCTGGCTACCACTTAGGCTCGACAAAGGTCCGCTCTGCTCTCTTCGGCTGTTCCTCTCCATAAGCTTTCCCCAGGTCCCAGGATCTCAGATCTATAGGAAACTGACATACCATATCAGGCCGTTGGACCACAATTCGAAACGACCTTACAAGCAATGTGAATTTAGCCCGAACCGGCGAAGAACATGGTCTGGACAGATGCATCAATATGAACAGTGGCACCCTTATCGCTTCGCCCGGAATGATCGCAACGACAGTTGAAGCTATCATCGGCGCCGTCGATATCGACGGCGGCCGTGAAGCCGCGGTTCGGGTCATGGATCGGCTTGGTCTCACCCAGCATGCGCTACTCTCATCGGTAATGTTCATTCCCCTTGAAGCCATTGTCTTAGCACACGCAGCTCGGCTGCGTGCTTATTCACTTGATCTCATAGGTCCGTTTCGTAGACACCCTAGGATTACCTTTTGTACACGCATCATGGCCCTTGAACGTAGTTGAGAAGGATTTATTTACATACCTTTTCTTTGAAGCCAGAGCCTGGCAATTGTCCGCTTGGAGATGATCTCATAGCTATGATGGCGCTGGCTTCTGGGCTTAGCCTTGGATCTGTCTTCAAAGAAAAGGTATGTAGATAAATCCTTCTCAACTACGTTCAAGGGCCATGATGCGTGTACAAAAGGCAATCCTAGGGCGTCTACGACACCCGAACCGTCCTGGTCTACGAAGAGGCACTCCTACGTCTGCTTCCATCAAGCTAGACGTCAAGGATGACTTGACGTCGGTACTTTCGAGATTGACTGAAAACTCCCAGGGCGTTGTCAACTTCGTCGGGATTCTAACTAGATGATCATAGGACTAGTCCCGTCGAACATTAGAGGAGGCGGGTTTGTGTGCCATCATGCAGATTTGGAATTGACGCGGGGTCCAATATTATGCTGAAGGAGAGTGGCTGTTCATCACTCTTTCAACAAGAGATTTGAGAGTATCAGCTGAATTGATTTATGGTTAACTCTTCAACAGCGGAGTCAGACTGCCTGGGGTTAGATTGAACGATTACTGCTATTTTAACAAGATATGAAGGGTTTGGACATGTTTTGCTCGGACCTCTTTGCTTCTACTTGATCATGCGTATGCCCAGTCTAGAAGTTATCGAGGTCAGATATATATTGAGAGTCGGATATGGGGTGTGGTCTAGGAAGCTGGGCTAGGGAGACGCATAACGCAAGGGGATCAAAGTCACTGCAAGAGTCCCTAGTGATGCAACTGAGATACAACTAACCAGTCAAGGTTAGCGGTAGAATAGCAAACTACCTGTACCCTGGCGAAAACTCTATTTCTGCTACAGTCGATATTGTTGTTGACGAGTAAGACTGGACAATGCCGAAATTGAGTGGCCACTAATTACTGGATGACTGAATGACGAAGAATAAAGGAGCTTCAGCTTTGGGTCGGTAACTTTATCTCGCGTGGTGTGGCTAAGACTGCAGTACAAAAACTTCCCAATTTTTCCCAAGAGTTAAGGATAGTTATGAAGAACCTTCGTTTACCGCGATCTTTATGTATCTGGAAGCCTCTTTTTGTAAGCCTGCGGATGGTAGCTACTTCCCCTTACGCTTAATTAACTAGAGGTGTCAAGTATCCCTCAACTGACTACTCTTTGAATGGCTACTATCCCTGTTGTGACCTAAGTGCAGGCTTAGCACACCACAGCAGATCTAATCAGGAGAACGAATACACATTCCATAGCACCTGTGACACTGCTGAGATTGGATGACCTCAAAGCTGTTCGTGGTTTGAAGGTGGTTTCAAGACGAGTGCATACTGTACATGTGATAGGGTAATGACCATACACATTCTAGTAACGATTGCTGAAAGAACTAACCAACCCATGTGCACAGGTTCTGAATTCCTTCTATATAGAGCATCTACCGCTGGGTATGCAGCGTGCCTCTCACTCTACACCCGACATCGGCGTCTTTGTTGGGCGCTATCACATTCCTCAACAGGAATTTCAAAGAGATTCAGGTGTGCGTGTCGGCGATTCGGCGATTCGTGGTTAAACTTTCATGGTATAAGAGCGAAGGAAAACAATTACTTTTGGGGGAAAACAATTACTTTCAAAGACATTCCGTCCAACATCCATAAGGCATGTATTGACATGCGTCTGTGACGGACGAGACTGCATTCTTTCTATCTTGGATGGGGAAGGATGTAGATATATAGGGGAGTATGTTTTCTCCACAGTCATTTAGAATGACGGGTCCATGTTTTGAGGCCGGATGTCTCGAGTTCGGGATCGGTTTTCAAAACTCAGAAAGACCAAGGATGCAGTACGAGCCGCAGAAGCGACAAGAAGTCGACGCTTATGAGAGCATTGTGATAGATCCAAGTGGCGATATGACTCTCGCCGTCACTGATTCAATACACAAGATATGCAAGGAATTACTAGTTCATTCTATCATTCTAGGGTGCTTATCCTGGCATCTCCAGTGTTCAGAGCAATGCTGGAGCTTGACTTCAAAGAAGGCCTCGAGTTCCGACGCTCTGCGCATGCTACTTTTCCCTTGCAAGAAGATGATCTTGAAGCCATGGAACTGATCCTGCGTATTCTACATCATCAATCAGGCGATATCCCTTTGAGAATGGAACCAGAGAAGCTTGCAACACTTGCTATCCACTGCGACAAATATGACCTATCTCAAGCCCTGAAACCATGGATACTGGAATGGTGTCATTCGCCAACAACTGGCCTTACGACGGAGGAATGTGGTTATATGCTGCTAGCTGCAGACAAATTCCGATCACCTCAGTTTTGCAATATAGCTGCAAACATCGCAAAACAGTTAGTTCCCGATTTTCAATCAGTGTTTGAACAGGTTGAGATGCTTCGTTTGCTAGACGATACTGTGAAAGGTCCGCTATCTGATGGTGAAGTTTTTTTGTGGATATATCCTAACAGATCACAGTCGCGATGTTTCAACTAGTGGAGAAGACATTGAGGAAGCTACTCGAGGAGCTTCAATCAGTTGAAGGGAGGCTGCAGGAGGCGAAAGTCAGCCATGGCATGGATGGACTTTCGTGTAGGCAGTGTGGTAGGGTTCATCCCGCTTCTGCGAAAAAGTGTCATCCGTGCAAGAATATGGCGTTAGACGAAAGGCGATGCACCAGCGAATATAGAGTGGCGGAGTTTTTTGCCACTCTGCGTCGTTATGAACTTTGGCCCTCGATCAAACCTTTCAGCAAGTGTTCCGCGTCCGATGTAGGTAATCGACTGCGACGTGTCGAAGGAGGCTACAAGCATTATTGTGCTGCAGGACTAGACTGTCCTCTACCACGCGAATTAAGAATGCTGTCAGCCAGCGCACAGCACATTATCGAAAGGATGTCGTGGAAGCAGGGCAGGTAGAAGTAGCTGTTGAGCAGACAGTATTTATATAGTCTTCTCTGGACCACCAGCATCTCACGGAAGAGATGACTTAGAAGTAGCTTAATAGTTATCAATATTGAACTGCCGAACGTACCTGGCCACCCCATCACTCAGTATCATGTGCGTGAGGAGTACCTTAGTTGGAGGACGAATTCCGCACCTATAGCAAACTGGAAGCTGTTGATCGTAAGCTGTTTTTTTTTTTTAACAATATGTGGAGACACCATGAAGCTATCGGTCCTGGTTCTTTCGAAACAGTTTGTGAAGCAAGCCATCATCTTTCCACTTTTCAAGAGCCTTGCTTTTGAAGTGTCCCCATGCCTCATATTCCAAGTTGAACAGCGCTAAAGGTGTTAATGTTCTAGATCTTAGTGAGATGTTTCTGATTGTGCGCTGGAGGTAGGCGTTCCTAAGAAAACTTTCACAGGCGTCGTACAGGAGAGTTTTCTTCACTTCGTCGTTAATTAAAGGTGTGGCGGGTTCCATCTCGTCTGGCACACTACCCCGTTGGCCTACTGCGCGACATACAGACGTAAGTCTATTACGCCCGGTTGGTCAAGCCCCAAGGACTCCGAAGCAAAAATTACATACAGCTTTCCAGTTTTTGCTTGGTCCTGGCAAAGCCCGCGTGCCAAATCACCGTCTATCCTCTTCTAATTAATTCGTCCTCTCTGAGCTGCATAGCATTCTCTGCTTTTAGCCAGACTTGGTTATCGATAACGATCTTCTCTATGGTAATCTTTACTCGTGGTGTCCGCTCTTTCTGGGGGGTGATTGATATCGCCACGGCCTTGAACGACCCATAGAGCTTCGGACGCTGGAACGGAATCTTGCACGCCGGGACGGAAGTGTCGTTTTACCGACCTCTACGCTTAAGGGGTAGAACTATTTTACTGCCTGGAATATCATCGACTGTGCCCCTTGAATCGCTGCTGAATTGTAAGTAGGTATCCAATATAGAGAACTACACAGTAAGGCAAATAAGTGGTTAGTAAATACAGGACACTATTTTGAGATCTTACTACTAAAGGGGCGCTTTGACTACTTAGGTTTGGTTTTCGTATAACATTCTCCAGTTCGCAAGACTATATTCTAACTCGGTACTTCTGAAGCACAGCACCAGGCATCTCTTCCCTCCTGGTCGCCGTTATGGAGGAACCTGCGTCGCCAATCTCAAACTCTAGAATGGTGAAAATGCTTGGTAGAAATTGTAAAAGATTGCACCCCTTGGCAGCGTCAGAAAGTAGCCGCACACACCTAGCCTCTGGGCATGGGTAATTTTAGGATTAATTTTTCCACGAGCTTATGGCACCTCTCAGGGCTTATGTATCTCCGGATACTATCATCATAACATTATCGCCACCTGCAAAACCTTCGATGCGAAAGCTCGTATTTTTGGAAGCTGCTAGGACGACTATGCCGTTGTTGCCCAATGACATCCCCTTGATACGATGAACAGGACAGCTTGCCCGATCCTGGTCGGCTGGATTCGTTCCAGATAAACTG
Source organism: Fusarium dimerum (assembly GCA_013623525.1). NCBI lineage: Eukaryota > Fungi > Ascomycota > Sordariomycetes > Hypocreales > Nectriaceae > Fusarium > Fusarium dimerum. Next base: position 2,617 of record JABGLY010001036.1, on the reverse strand, counting down.
TGACTGGCCGGTTTCTCGCTGAGTGGGCTAAACATGATTGGCCCGATCCGCCTGAGGCGACAATCATCATCCTGCAGATTTTGAGGCCTAGCCAGGCACTTTGACCAATCGGTAACTATCAGATTAATCCGAGGTTTCTAATTCGCGGTATCCAGCTCCCCACGATTGACGTATATAAGCTTCGTAGGTGAGCTGAAGATGTCCCTTTCTCTTTTTCCTCCTTCACGGTTGACCCTGGCGGTGCTTCCGCAGTCACTCATTGCATCCACTTCCTTGGCCAACTCTTTACTCTCCTTAACAACTTGTTGGGCCGTTGCATTCTTTCTTCAATCTGTTAGCCTTGTTTCAGTAGGTTGGGATATCACCAGTTTTAAGCCTAGGTAGGGCTGTTTTATTTCTAGTCAGGACCAGACAGGGCCGCGGGAACTAGAGAGGTCTCCATTTCTAAATCACTATCACTATCACGATCACGAAAGCCGACCTCCCCAGTTCATTGACCCCCACTGGACCCAGTCCGGAAACGAGGGCCCTTTACCTCCATTTGACTGGGGATGTTCAAGTACTACACAGCCTGCTGGACAGAGCGCGCAAGGCGGAGAAGATTCACGGCCAGAAGATGCTCCTGAAGACCAGGACCCCCTGATAAATGACGATAGTCAAGATTGCTCGGCTACTTCCAACGCTCTTCAGTGCCCAGAGTGTTTGACCCTCCTTGGGACCAGAAAGAAGTACACGTGAGTTCCTACTCTTGCAATTTCCTCACAATGTCAAAGCTGACACATGTTATAAGGGCTCATCTCAAGACACATACAAGACCATTCAAATGCAATGTGGCAGGTTGCAACGGAAGCTTTGCCCTAAGGAAAGATCGCGATCGTCATACTAGGGAACTGCATGGCTCAACTCGATGGTATTGTAACTTTCCAGGATGTACGTATAAGCTGGCTAGAGATGGCGCACCACGAAAAGCAAATGTGGAAAGGCACGTGAGGAGCTGGCATAAAGTGCGAGATCCTGCGCCTTACTGCCAGAGTATATAGCCGCGACACCATTCACAATGAAACCACTATTGCCTAATCGATGGAATCCTGTGACGAGCCTGTAAAGTGTGCTTGAGTCAAGTGGGAGTGTGATTTAGAATTAATTTGTCTTGAGGAAATGTGTATTAGGTGCACCCAGATATGCAGGCAAGTGTGCTCTCACGATCATTGCTGTAACGGTGCGCGCAGAGATGAGGGAATAAGCCTCTCTTTCTCAGTAGAACTTAGTATATCTTAATTGTTTTTTCGAACATCCTCGAAGGATCCATCTTTCTCCACCTGGACGACATTTATCGCACTACACGCTGTCATCATCCATGAAGTAAGGCTGAGAGAAGTCAGCAAGATACCATCCTTCAATTCTAGCTTCCGTCTTATTTAACAGAGGATCGATGAATTCTTCCAAACAGAAGTGGTAGCGAATAAGGTTCTGGGGTTGTTCTTCATTATTTGTAACAACTGCACGAAACGGATCGCTGGTTCGAGCTCTAGAAGCCGCCCCAAAACCAGCATTACCACCAAAAAGACCACCAGATGCAGCGAGACGCATCCCCAGAAGCAGTGTAGTCGTCCACGAACGCGATGGCCCCATCGTTTCTGCACAGAAGACCAGTAACGCAGGGCAGCTACATTGTTAGCATCACTTACCCACCACTGAACTCTCCTGTTCGTAAGTACTGGCTACTACCCTCCGCATTCAAATCCAACCTAATAAATGCGTCCTAGTAGACCTAGAGAAATTCTATCACTGTCCAAAGAGAGACTGCAGGAGGGAGTTCATAACCCTAGCTGCCATTATTAATCACCTTGAGAGTAAGGCTCATGGCTACATGCGGTTTCAGGATATGCAGCAGAGTATCCAGGGTATAGTAAGTAGCAATAGGCTGATCGGGTTCTGATTTATGTCACATTGCTTTACCCTTCAGTGGGAGATCCTTGTGCGTGGCCTCTCGATTGACAATTGATGGTTTCGAGATCAACATTAATGGTCGATTGTCTTTATGTAGTCTCTCATTGCCATATAGAACCCCTGAATAACCCTGACGTGTTCCTTTAGGTAAAGTCAAGGCCTTTCATGCTGGCCAATCTTATGTCGCGCTTATAGCTAGGGATACAAAATTCGAGCACTCCAATAAGCTGTTCCATCAATCCCAACCTAGCACGGGGCAAACGCTGAGAGCTTATCAGTACTCCAAGTGGTCATATCCTGGGATCGCTGCGCTTCTAGGATTTAACTGATGCCAACAAGTTCATGAGTAATGTGGTGGCCAAGAGCCATTACACGTCTCCTTCTTACTAAAGAGGTGTGCTTATGCTTCACGTGCTAAGAGCACTCATACCCAGCCTAGCTATCCACAAGTCTAAATCATCCTGCCCCCGCCAGATGAATTAGTATTCCATACAAAACGGCAGACCCGCTTTTGACAGCTAGGGGGCTGGATGAATAAAAAGAAGAGGGGGGCACGATGATTTGGTATAGGCTTTTAAAATCCCCGACAGTTAGATAGACCAAAAGCTACCAACAATTCAGCAGCGACTCAGGGGACAGAGTCATCGGCGCAATTGATGTCCAGGGG
>JABGLY010001035.1:0-10751 GCA_013623525.1 Fusarium dimerum | reverse complement strand
ACCCGCCTCTCCTCCACCTTCCAACCCCGTCCCGGACCACCCAAGCTCCCCGCCGACCAACAAGCCGAGTTCGAGCGTCTCCAGCGCGCCGCCGCTGTATCGTCCGCCTTCCAGCCCGAGGTCCAGCAGGCTCCTGCGACGACGCCTGTCACATCACAGCCTCGCCATGCCACCACCCCCGAGAAGACGTCCGACGTGAACCAGGGCCTCTTCCGTGGTGCGCCGCCAGAGTTCGAGGGTGATGTCAACCCAAAGACAGGCGAGGTGGGAGGCCCAAAGAATGAGCCGCTGAGGTGGGGAGACAAGGGAGATTGGACTTATAACGGACGCTGTACGGATTTCTAGACGACGATTATCTAGTGTTGACACAGACATTTGATGTGGCGAAACCTCATCACTACAAGGCGAAACGAGATGAAAAAAACTGTACAAGATTGTATGATAGAGGGTTGCGAAAAAACTGAACGAATAGACAATCAAATACTTGAACTCTTAATATCGAGCATAATAGCTACAATTAACCCATGACATGAACGGGGTATATAATACTACACAATATCATCATGATACCCTCCCAGTGGATGCTATTTCAATACCAACGCCAGTCGTATATCAATACCACAAAAAGAAGCCCATTATCATTCGCCTGCTACTAACTCCTTTGTAGATTCCCCAGCCTCAGCCATTTCAACATCCTTATCCGGTTGAGGTGCTTCTTTCTCGCCCGTATCCACTTCCTCCTTTTCCCTTTCCCTTTCCTTTTCCTTTTCCTTTTCCTTTTCAGCTTCATTTCGAGGTTCCTGGTGTGTTTCCTTTTGTTGATTTGTGTCGCGATCCTTCTTCCACCAGCTGCCCGAGATCTCGCCTCGAAGTCGTCCTATCTGTTCCTTTGCATGTTCTCGGTCCACTCCTTCGATGTTGTCCAAGCCTCCCTTAACATCCATGACTGCTTTACGCATGCGTTCTCTTCTGGCTTTGCCGCGCAGTCTAGCTTGAGGCTGCGCTCCGTTCTCGACCCATCGTACGCTCTTGATCATGAAGCTTATTCCATCATGAATTGCGTGGCGGTGTCCATATTGTCCGCCGAATTCTCGGCTCGAGATGCCAAATCGTGTTGAGGCGGCGTACTTGACCAATCTTGGCAGAATCAAGATGTTCACATGTAAATCACGTCGAGCAGGTACCGACATAGGGCCAGTCGTGGGTGGCGTCTTAATCACATCCTCAGATTCGAGGTCGATGGAGGTATTCACCGCCTTCTTCCGTCTTTTGTTATCACCTTGCTCAATGCCCAGTAGTGAGTTGTCGACATCCTCTGACCATTCACCCTTGATCCATCCACTGTGTATGCACGCAGCAACAACATCAGAGTCGTCCGTGTACACGTCCGTGCCCCAGAGAAATCCTCGCGACGTAATCTCTTCTCGAGCTATAGGTGACAGGTGTACGTTAGCAACCTTAACGGTCAGAGTACAATTCTCCTTGTTCTTGATCAGGTCAAAAGGTAACGGCTTGGGGTTAGAAGCAAATGGCCGGTGTGTGTTGGTGCTAGGGACAAGTCTGCTTGCTTTAAGTCCTGGCTCATAGATAAAGTCACCAAGATGATGCCGAGGTCGGTTGGAGATAGAGTCCAGAACTGCTTTGGAGGATATGATCGTCTTCGTCTTTGGCGGTATGATGGGCGCTGGAGGAGGAACTGGTTGTTGCTGCTTAATGGGCTGGTGCTGGTGGTTGTGCAATGGCCGCGGCGCATGGTGGTGATGGGGAACGGGCAAGCCTTTGTCTGTCACAGCAATGCCACCGTTCTTTAGACTCTTGAGTGAAGCGGCAGCATTGGCCGGAGCAGCAGCATCAATGGCGTGGTGATGGTGGTGGTGCGGTGGATGACTAGAACCAGAGTTAGCTGTAAGTATGAATGGGGTTTGGAAAGAGACATACTGGTGGTGATGATGATGCTGGTGCTGGTGCTGGTGCTGGTGTTGATGCTGGTGCTGATGCTGGTGCGCTTTTGGTCGCTTAGCACGGTTTCCAGGCGTCGCACGACCACTGCTCTCATCATCTTTGCCATCCTCGTCCTTGAGTTTCCTCCTTCTACCCTTGGCTGGCTTGCCGGTTGTATCCGGGCCCGAGTCCGGGGTCGTGTTCTCAGCATCTTCTCGCTTCGCCAGTGATGCAGTGGCAAAAGGCATGGCAGAGGATGTGATGGGGCTAGACACACCCATGACCCCGTTGCCGATGCCTGCAAACATTCGGCCAAACTCGCTCTTGATGCCGGGTTCACCGGTCGGGCCAGGTTGCTGCAATTGAGCGCCTTGGACAGCTTGAGGTAATGGTGAGATGCGACCCTTTCGATTCATTTCCTGAATGGCCAGCAGGTTCCGTTGGTGTCCATTTGGAGCTAGCGCATCATCGCTATTTCGGTGTTGGGCCGAATCAAAATGGCCTTGCCCATGAGGCCCGTTGTAGGCAATTGTGGGAGGCGGTGGTCCTTCCTCGCCGGGTCGTTGGCGATGTGGAGGTTGTTGCTGTGTATGCATCAAGTTCATTCGGGCTCGCTCGGGAGAATTGTAGGGTTGTGGGGGCCCGTTGGGTGGGTTCTGTGCAGGTGGAGGGTGCGAGGCCGGAGGATATCGATCCGGGGCAGGCGGGTAAGCACCATGACCCGGATAAGGACCATTAGGAGGATAATCGGTAGGTGGACGCTGGTGATCCATGGGCGCTCTGTAGCTGGCATCAGGGCCTGGCCGTCCCCATTGTGTCTCACGTGGATCTCGTGAGTCTCGAGCATCTGGAGGTCGTCCATAAGGCGGCGGGTTTCGGGGTGGTTCACGGTGGCCATACTCGCTCGGATGAATTGAATGGCGACCTGAATCCGAGCCAGAATAGGCGCGTTCTCTCCTTTCCCTCTCTCGCTGCTCTGTCTCGCCTCGTTCGCGCTCGGCCCTGTATCGGTCCTCATAGGGGTATGGCCGAAGACCAGCTCTCTCGGGGTTGTACTCCATGCCTGGCGGAGGTCGATTCATGTCGTCGCGTCTGCCATAGGCATCATCCGGGCCATGGCCGCGACCCATCTCCATTGGTGGGGGAGGCATACCCGGATAAGCCTTGGGTTGGCTGCTCGGCCTCGGGGGCGGTCCAGGAGGTAATCTGCCTGAGTGATCGGCCGAGCCAGAATGATGGCGCGAGCTATATGCAGAGGGTGTGCTGTATCTCTGGACTTCAGGAGTCGAGTAATGGCCCGGCGGTGAACCTCGAGCCTCGTATGGTCGCTGATGGTCGGGTGTCTGAGGTCTTCGGAATGGTGGATAGTCGGAGGCGGCCGAGTGCATCCTTGGAGAGGCATGAACGTTGGGCGCATAACCAGGTCCAGAGGAGGGTGTGGTCGAGTGAGGAGGGTAATGTGACGGCGGAGGTTGCGACTCTCGATGGGCTGGAGGTGGGCCACCAAGCATTGCTGATATCGACATGGAACTATTACTACTGCCAGATCTCGCGATTGAACTTATTGATGGTAGCTCTCGACCGGATGGAAATGAAGTGGGAGGTCCGACGGCAACGGGAGGCGCTCGAGGTGGAGGAGGTCCATAGCTCATCATAGTGTGTGCCTGTTGAGGAGGCTGCGACCCCGGTTGGGGAGGCGAGTTTGGCGGCGGCATTGCGCGACTCAGGTCACAAGCAGATGGGAGCGTCGAGATGTTCGCCTATGGTGATGAAATATTTATAGTTGTGAATTGCGAAAGATGATGTTTTCAGGTCGAGCTTGAAATCCGACAGTCGTTGCGCGCGTTTTGCGGGCTGCGTATGCAGGGTTTCGGGTCGAAAACTGAGATTCTGGGTATGTGAGTGAAAAGGCAAAAAAACGCAGGGCGCGTGCAATGCGACAGGTGATGAGAGATCGGCGGAGGTAGATGTGATCGGAGGATCAGAGCATCAAATGCGCTGCCCGATAAAGGGCGGTCGGTACCGATGATGATGATGATGATGGATTTTGCAGGTTGAAGCGGCCGTGATGTTTTGACGATGACAGCTGTGGTTTTTTCTCCTGTCCCCAAGGAACAGAATGGAAAGGAGAATGAATGGAGAAACGAATGAGCGTAATGTAAAATGGAATGGCGACGGGTGGGAATGGAAGGGAAGCTTTAGCCTTAGGACGGGTTCTGCTGCCGTGGATCCATAGCAAAGCGTGCTAGTCAGTACCTAGGTAGTAGTGGAGAGGTGCAGAGAACAGTAGCATAGCATAACAGGGATAGCGCCCGATTATTGTTATTTTTTATTTTTTTTCCTTAGCTCCAGAGTTCGAGAAGGGACATTCCAGGTTCCGTCACAGCTATCTAGACCAGGTAAAAGAGACAAGGCAAAAGACAAAGACCCGTCGGGAACACACGCACACATTGAAAAATTTAGAGAGTGCGGACTCCACTTGTAGCCCACCCCAGAAAGTCACATCCCAGCTTAGCTCCCCTTTACCGTCCTCCCCCCTCCCTGACAAGAAGGGGGGGAAGGGAAAATGACAGGCCATACGAACAGTTCGAATCAAGACAAGCCAAACAAAAACGAAAGCCAATGACGCGGATGTTCCAGTAGGCTTACTCGCTGCTCATCATTCACTTCCATCCATCCCTCGGCTTACAGCATCTGTACAGTAAGTACATCAACTCGTTTAATTCTCTTGGATGGTCGGCCCGTCGATCAAGTAACGCACCAACTTCATCAACATTCCTCCAAGGATCGACAATCTTGCTCGTTGTGGTCAATGTCCTTTGTTCCTTATTTGTTCAAACCCAATATCGTTAAACCCTCTGCCTTTTTTTTTTGTCCTCTTCCTTGTAATGAAGCTAAGACAAGACAGGCGGAGAAGGGCAAATGCAGGCACACACACAAACAGCAGGACACAAACGCGAACGAAACGGTCAATCGAGCAAACTTGCATGGGGTACAAGAAGCGGTGACATGGTCGCAGCTGATGTCTAGACAGGAATAGGATAAAACCGAATGCGTGTACACGCATCTTGTTTCCAAAAATTATAAACGAGCGAGAAATTTTTTCTTGCTTTTCTATTTACATTCATCTGGGAGTCATGGAACTGCTCATCGCGAATCAAGTCCAAGGTAGACGATTCGTATCAGTGTAGGCATCAACACCATCTTTGTCAATGTCCCTCATCTATCCCGAGACCTGCATTGCAGCGAAAAAGTTAGAGCACATGACTGATCCAATCGATTTATCATGTTTCTATTACGGGATCTGACACCAACGGGTAAGGGGAACAAGAGAGAGAGAGAGAGAGAGTAGAGAGCAAGAAAAACAATACATCATCATATCTGCGAGTACCGGATGGGAACATGGGGGGAGAGCCGCGCAAAACAAAACCAGGACTTGTCCGGGATGAACAGGGATCGGTCGACAGGGGTTGGAGGGGAGAGAAGCAAGCTTGGAGACAAGGGCGCTAAGCTGATTTTTGTGAGACATTGATGAGCAAAAATGTGACACCAATGATTAAGCAAAGAGGACCCTTGGCTGGGTATGATTCCTCAACAAGTGGTCATGAGCGGTATTCTCTAGTGCCATCAAACATGAAAGCTGGAAGTGAGAAAGGTTGGCTCACAGCCAAGAGGAGAAGCTATTCGCAAGGTCATCTATTTCACAGCAGATCAAAAAAAACCAGGTCAAAGCCGAGCCAGCAACCCCCCAGAAAAGTCCGGTAGTTTTAAATGCCATAACCAGGCACATGCCATTTCACTTACCACAATTACGCATCATGGAGTCAGATTGGCGTCAATACGAAGACAAGTAGCACATCGCCCACTGGATGGAATCAATTAACGTTAAGGTAAAGGGAAATCCCTAAGCTCGTACTGTATTAGGTCAAAGTATCTTGATGAAGTTAATTTGACAGCCAACTTATTTCAAGACTTCCGTTAATCTTTTTTTTTTCCGTTTATTTCTTTATCTTGTATCATGTTAACAAATAGAATCCCGCCAAAAAAAAAAAAAATAACGAGAGATGTCATGGGGTCCTTAATTTTTGTCCCACCCTCTTTTTATTTTTCATTCTCGTGCCCATCCATCCCCAGGTTCCCATCATCTTGTCACACACTCACGCAAAACAATCATGAGCTTTGCTATTTTCCTTTCTTCTTATGTAATGTCTGGTTGCTGTTTGTGTCAGACGCCAGACCAGTGTATCAAATGTCTTGCGCCCTTGGTTGATCCATCGATCAAGGAAGGAGTCCTCGATTAAAAGAACTTTGTCATGAAAATGCGATTCTATTCCCGTCATGCAAAATTAGCGGCTGCAGGGTCGCTTGCTTATTCATGCTCCACCAGATGATTTCACCGCCTTGGTCATACCTGTATATCTGCATCTGTTCTTGTTGCAGAGAATATCTTGCCAATTATTGTATCCCTTGTACATGAATAACTCAACTTCTATGGACATGCTCAACCCTGCTTGTTCCTGGCAAGGCGTCGATCGTCGCAACTTGGATCAACTTCATAACCGAATCAGCACGTCGTTACACGTACTGTTCAATCACACTGAATATTTCTCTTTTTCGTCATGTCGTTCTAGCAATCTCAATCAGCCCCTTTGCATTGCTAAAAGTCTGTGCGTGTTGGACTAGTGTCTGGACCCTGAAATTAGCTGGTTTTCTTAGTTGCCTGTTCTTCATGGACCTAATCTTCACATCTGATCAAATCCGTCTTTCCAGTATCAATGCTCTCTAGAATGCAGTAGTTCCGCTTCAGCTAACAAGTAGGACCAACAGCCTTCGCTGCCATTTGCACGTTATTCATACTCGTTTACTCTAGTCCTTTTTTCAAACATTAAAGGATTCAATGCAAGTATTGACGATATCAAACCACACATAATCAGCTTAGTAACTATTAAGCCTCGCCAACGACTACATGCTGCCAGCCCATCAGGCTGCCGACCACCAACAAATGACAAGCAAGATTATCCAGTTATAAAATCAACGCAATATCACGATACTCATGTGCCTTATAGACCTCTGACAATTTCACCCACCAGATTTACTTTTACTCCCTCCCAGACTCCTGGCTAAGAACCGTGAAGACCGCTCGTTCGCTCGCGCATTAGCTGTCGCCGGGCCTTGTCCTTCTCTGCAATCGACCGCCGTTAGCAAATAGTCACATCATCGTGTTACAATCCCAGGAACTATAGCTTACCTCTATCATAAACCAGGAACTCGTGGAGACCTGCACCTGCTGGTACCATAGGCAGGACAGGCACCTTCTTATCGGTAATAACCTCGAGAAGAGCTGGGCCGTCTGTGTTGATGAGCCACTCAAGGCTAGCCCGAACATCCTCTGGCTTGGAAACCTTCCTCGCCTGCACGCCCATTGCGTCGGCTAACTTGATAAAGTCCGGGTTCCGCTGGTGGGTGTGTGCATAGCGATCCTCGTAGAATAGGTTCTGCCATTGGGTAACCATGCCTTGCTCCTCGTTGTTTAGAATAATGACCTTAACGCCAATATTAAATTGAGCAGCGGTGGAGAGCTCTGTTAGGGTCATGTTGAAGGACGCATCGCCGTCAATGTCGATCACGAGGGCGTCTGGTTTCGCGACTGCAATTCCAATCGCACTTGGCAGCCCAAAGCCCATCGTGCCTGCATCCCAGGGTCAGAATTAGGGTCGTTACAAACTTCAATAACCAAGAAACATGACAAGATTTGTGTTTGGGTTAGGAAAGGCCGGAGAGAAACGGCCAGCAATATCACGTACCTAGTCCACCACTTGTGACAAATGATCGTGGCTCTCTCCACGAGTAGTGCTGAGCTACCCACATTTGCTACTTCAGGTCAGTTGGTGTTCGTAATAGTTTTAGCTGCTCAGGAGGAACTCACATGCTGGCCCACTCCAGTAGAGATGATTGTTTTCTTATCAATCTTAGAGGTAAGATCGCTCAGCTCCTCAATCAAGGACTGGGGTTTAATGAGACCGTTGCCTCCAGGAGAGTCAGCGTGCTCATAGTTAGATAGAGGCCACTTGGCCTTCCATTCGGATATCTTGTTGAACCATTCGCTTCGTTGCTCCATGCTTGTAGGTGTGAGCATAGGCATGAGCATCTTGAGGTTAGTGGCAACATCGCCCTCAATGGCCTCAGTTGCCTGAATGACCTTGTTGATATTCTTAGGCAATATATCAAAGTGAATAATGCCACCCCGCTTCTCAGCTGCTGCAGCTTTAGCATTAGGAGCAAATTTTGAAGTGTTCAGGACAACACGGTCGTCAAAGCGAGCACCAAGAGCAATAATAAGGTCGGCCTCCTGCATAGACATATTGGCATATGCCATACCATGCATACCCAGCATATGTAATGACTTCTCGTCGCGCTCATCAAATGCACCAAGGCCCTGGAGAGTTGTCGTAACAGGAATAGAACACTTATCAGCAAGCTCGCGAAGAAGCTCAGTACCGCCCTCAGACTGCATGATGCCTTGGCCAGCGTAAATGATGGGTTGCTTAGCTACTTTGATGAGCTCAGCAGCACGACTAAGGGAGGCATTGAGCTGCTTCTCCGATAGTCGTTTGGCAGCCTGAGAAGCGATGCTTGGGAAAGAGGGTAGGCAAGTCTGTGTTGGTATGGCCTTTCGAAGAATGCCAGCTGTAATATCCTTAGGAAGGTCGATGAGAACAGGGCCAGGACGGCCACTGGTAGCAATCTCGAAAGCCTCGTTGATTCGACGCGGGAGGTCAGCAATGCTTGTAACCATGCAATTCCACTTGCACGCACTCCTGCTAATGCCCACAGTATCGCACTCTTGAAACGCATCTAGTCCGATCGCACTTGTTACGACCTGTCCAGTGAAGACCACTATGGGAGTGCCATCTGAGAGAGCATCTTGCATGGGGGTGATGACATTGGTCGCTCCTGGACCCGATGTAACGAGTACAACACCAGGTTTTCCGGACGCACGTGCGTACCCTATGATAATTAATATAAATCTTATTCAAACCAAGCGAGTCTTCTTACCTTGTGCCATGTGGCCAGCGCCTTGTTCATGTCGAGGCAAGATAAAATCGAAGTGTTTTGAGTTGTAGATGGCGTCGAAGACGGGAAGAATGGCGCCTCCGGGGTAGCCAACTAGGACTAGTTAGCACGTGGGTTCTCATTTGGCCATGCCGACGAAGACAGGTTCGGTTGGAGAAGGGAGACAAACAAATATGCTTCACACCATGTCTGAGCATCATCTCATGAAAGATCTCGCCGCCGGTCTTTCCAATGAACCTGAAAGCACATGAGCAAGAGCTTATGATCGTAGTTTGAGAGAGAAATCTTACGACTCATCCATCTCGGGTTTCGAACGGTTGACAAGAGGCTGAACATGACGACGAGAGTCGGGTTCCAAGTTGAAGGCGGGGCTAGGCACAGGGCGATTCTGACTGTAAAGCAGGTCAGCAACATGATTGATATGAGCTTAACAATGAAACATCGATTGAACTGGCCGAGCGAGCATTGGAACACTTCTCGGCATCTTTCGAGTCAGGAACACAGATAGTTGCTGTGCAGCGAGGCTTGACAGCACGAACGAGGTTATGAGGGTGCAGGGAAACAAGAAAAGCAGCCAGACACTTACGGCGCGGCAGAAGTGGTAGCAGTGGCCTTTGTTCTTTGCGTCGCGGGCAGCTTTGACTGCGCAAAAGTGGCCGTGGCCGGCGTTGTCAAGGCCCTTGCCTGGCCAAGGGCGTGGGTGGCCTTTCTCGTAGGGCGATGTCGGAGCATCGCGAAGTAGGTGAATTCGGAGGGGAGGAAAGTCGGGGTGGGATGGGAAAGGAAAGACCTCAATTGCACGAGTGAGCACAACCGCTCAATGGAGAGAAAGCGAATCCAAATATACAAGTCAGTCCTTGCTTCGTGATCGAGGAAGATGAAAAAGAAAAGAGGTCGCTGGTGGAAGAGGGCGCTGGCGCTGGCGCTACTAGGTACAGTAAAACAGGTCTATAACGATCCCTGACATAGCGATAATTTGCTTTTAGCGATAGAATTGCCACCGATCGGGTTTTCCCACCAAAAGTGAAAAAGTCTCGATGCTAGCAATATTGTTAAAAACATGCATAGTTACATATAGGTTATCGCTGTAGGACCCTATTTTTTCCCCTTCTAGATTAAGGGACTACTCAGCCTTATCTTATAATAATTATATAAAAGCAGGGCAACTTTCTCTCATAGTTCTCATAAGCATTTTTATATATCAATTGAGAAACAAGATACTTACTCACCTTAGCAGTATTCGCTTTATTACGATAGCAACTCTCTGTATTATGGCTATCGTTATACCCAGACCTGTCTTACTGTACTACTAGTGCAGTGCGAAGAGGCGAAAGAGGTGGGAGAGGCTAGCCAAGGAAGGTTTGGCTTTGTATCGGAGCGAGGCCGGACACAAACCTGGGGCAAGACTGAATTGAAGGGGAAAGAAAAAAAAAAAAAAAGGGCCTGAGTCAAAACATTCACAGCGATGCTCCGACGTCGTCCGGCAGAAAATGCGGGGGCTCTGTTCGTGCCAGGTAACCAATCAGCGACATCGGAATAGTGATCCATGACAAGCTACAGCCACCTACCTCCAACTCTCTTCCCTTACCCCATCCCGCCTCCGGCACACGGAGTTAGTCAAGTTCTGCCAATCGGTCTGGGGCTGGAACAGACAAATCTCCAGTAAATACATCAGTGAGAAAGATTCTATGTCTTGCTGAGTTAGTGAAATGATTATTCAAATACATAGCATAGTA